>BGPR01003283.1:2435-42239 GCA_013235015.1 Araneus ventricosus | reverse complement strand
AGTTTCAAGTCACAGTTTAATGCTTACATTTGCATGCAATCCATTTCTGGACGTAATAACTCCCAGGAAGAAAAAAATCAGAAGTCAGGGGTTTTGACATAGCTGAAAGGAAAAAAAATCTTCTCTAGTCTATGATGTTTTGTGTACATATTTAGTGGAGGATTAAATCGTCTGATAAAATTTTTTATTTCGGGAAAATGAGCTCAAAGAATTTCTTTTTTGAAATAATACGTGCTTATATCATTTTGATTTTTAAATATTCATGCATAGCTAAATGTAACGAATAATTTTAAATGATATCCACGTGATTTAATCTTAAATATATCGAGTGTTTGGGAATATGATATTTGAAAGGTATTAAAGAAAACTGTAGAGCTTTGATGTATATAATTACAGTTCAAATTTCTAGAACATTTCAGAAGTTTCTATTTGAACAGCTTTCTAATTACTCCTAGTAATTCTTGAGAAAATAAGCATTTAAAACATTTGCAGAGAACTTGAAATAATAATCTTGAATCCAATGATTTAGGTTACAGATAAGATAAAGTGAGTAATTAAAACCGTAACTGATAAACCGATCTCCATGTTAGGAAGCTTCTTTAATGTATTTAATTGATAACTGTATTAAACATTCTTTTCGCGAATAAGAATTCCTAAATTCAGAATAGTTAATTAGATGTTACAGAAGCATTCGAAAATCTTTTAATGCATTGATTTAAATAATTGCCTTTTGCCATCTTGAATTAATTTACTCGATAAACATTAGTTGTTCGGTGATGAACCTACAGTAAGTTCTTCGTACAACATTATTTTAAAATTAATTATAGTATTTTGTGGTTTCAAATAGATCGCTTTAATTGCTACTATTACGAAACGAAACTGAATAATTATCTTAAATTTCATACGAATTTTGTAATTAGTTTTAAATACAATACCACTGTAATCAAAAAATGTCGGGAAGCTTTAATTTAAAATGCTTAAATAGGAATTGCTCAGAAACTTTTATCAAATATTTCTACGACTTAACATACACATGTGAAAACACTCAGTATTTGATTTCATATTAAGTTTGAATATAAATTTGTTTTTAATGAGAAAAGAATTTAAACCTGGTCAAATTTCCAAAATAACAAATGTATGGTTTAGCAACGGATTCGGAAATCCTTCGCGCTTTTGCGCATGCGCCGGGCGGAGTTGTTTTCATCAAAATGGGGGAAGGGTGATGTTTACATTTTACTGAGCGTGATCTAACAAAGAACTCCTTAAATGCGCTCATATGACTCATTGCCTGACACCCCTTTCCTGTGTAAAATCATCCAAAAGTGGTAGTCTCGGAATCCGTTGCTTAACAGTAAGTGAGTAAACAACATGTATTATTTTTTCTGCAATAGATACATACAGTTATGCTCGACCTGGCGGAAGCCATGCGGCCCAAACGTCAGGTTGCACGACGCAACCCCACCCAAACAATTCAACTCTCTAGCAACCATGGAAGGAATAAAAACTAAAACAGAAAATTAAATATTCAAAGTGAAAAGGCAAGGTTAAACAATTCTTATTTATTCCGCGATGCAATTTTTGATACAAAACATTTTAAATGTTGCATAATAAAGATAACTGTTTATCAGAAACATGAATATTTGAGTGGAACAAAATAGTTAAAGAAATAGAAAATCAAATTAAAATTCAAGGCAGTGTTGAGTGTTTTCTTTGATTGTTGTGGCGTTGTGCATGATTAACTTCTATCAACTGTCCAAAGTGCCTAAAAGGAATATTATCTGAGTGTTTTGCAATGTTTTCGTGAGGCAATTCGTCGAAAACGACTGAATTGTGGTAAGATAACAGATGGGCTTTGCGCCTCGATAATGCCCCTTCTCCAAATTCATTACTATTCCTGAATTTTTGACAAAAAATTTAACAAATAAGGCTTCACAAACTCCGCGTTATCCTTGTATGGTACTGAGTATCTTTTTATTATTTCCGCTGCTGAAACTGCCTCTTCATGGTCACAGTCTTGTGTCTATTGATGCAAGAAAAGAAAATTCCCTTCAGACTCTGAAGGAGTTTCGCGAAAACGACTTTTTTTTGAGGATCGGAGGAACGTTGATTGAAGTGCAATGCAGCCAGAGGAGATTACTTTGAAGGAGATGTACTGCCTAACCGCCACGAGAAAACCCCAGACATCAGACAAACCGATGGCGGTCGTTATGGAAACGGGATATTCCACTGCATCTTGGGGGTGAAGGAAAGGGCTTTATTTTATTTGCTGCAGAGAGAACCTTCGGAAGTCTCTTTTCGCTTTGCACTTCGGTCGAAATGTTGCGGTTGATTTTATACCCATTTGCCTCCTTTCTTCGACTCGTCTGCTTGAGGCAACCCTGTTCAGGGTTTTTCTCGTGGCGGTAGGACAGTAATGAATATTGACCTATAAATTGATACCTTTTGTTTTATGACAGCATTCCCGAAACTTTTTGATCCCAGTAGTATTACCCCTCTTTTATAGTTCTCAAGGGACCCGAGAAGGAGTGGTGCAAAAAGGATAAAGTGAAAATCACGAACAACCACTTACAACTATGAAAAAACGGCAAGTCGAAATAAAACGGAATATCGAAATCTGAGGGGGTAAACAAAAACTGTTGTAAACGACGTGAAAACTTTAAAGGCGAGGACTTAAATGCAGAGTAAAACAATATCTCTTTCGGTTGGTATCAGTAAATGTTACTTGCTTATTTTAATTATTGTCTGAATTTTATGGTTAAGTGGAATATAGACATTAAATTTAGTATAAATTGGTAAACCAGAGTGGTCTCCCTCGACATTCTTGCCCAATCACACAATACAGCACATTTTGTATTTAGCTTCGTAGTACACAGAAAAGAGTTGAGAATTCATTTCGGACCTTTTAATATTGACCGACTGTGTGCAAAATTCGTATAGATCTACAGTTTGGCGGTCAATATTATACTTACCAAATTTTATTTAGCCTCCTTATCTTATGCTTGAGTTATCTAGTTCACATATACAAGTCTACTCTTTGAGTGTAGAGCAATCTACTTTATCGGCGCATTTTTGGTGTTAAGTTCCTATACTAAAATTCATCCATCTACTTTCCTGCGATTTAGAGTTATCGCGTTGACATACTCAAGAATAGACAGATTCACACACGATCAGTTCATTGACGAATTTAGTCCAAAGAATCGATAATCATCGACAATTCTAATAATAAACGCTTAATTTCACCTATCTAGCTTGTTGCAGATTTAAGTTACCGTGCCTACGTCGACACGATCGGATAAACAGATAGATTTCGCACAGATGACTTTCGTTTCAAATTCGGGAGGAATCGATAATTTTGCTATTTAGATTTGATACCAATTTTAATTTGTCTAAAGTTCCTATCCAGTATTTTAAATATCGTGTTCACAGACAAACCAAAACATTCCTGAAATGATGTTTTTGGACAAAAGGAGGTCTAAATCATGAAGTATCAAAACCATGAGGGTGAATTTTTGAACGATTACAATATTTTTTCTTTATATAGGGTGTTTCTTGTAATCGTGGTCCAATATCTAATTTCTAAACCATTACTTCCAACTGGAAAACTGCTTTAAATGACGCAAAAAAATCCTATTTTATGTTGTTTGAGTCAATAATTGCACTTCCGGAAGAATTACGAAGTCTAAATTTCTGTACAGTTCCTGATCATATTTGTCGTAATTAATACAATATTTTAGAGAAACGAAATTTTTTTTAAAGCTTCCCTCTACTGAGACTAAAACCGACTGAGTTATGATGCTTTCAGTTTCATTATTTTAACCTTCGATCGGGCTTGAAATAAATGGTAACACGTTCGGGCACAACTCATCTGTCAGATTAAAAGTTAAATTTTTGCTTTGACTTAAGGAAAAGCTTATCAAACTGAACTATTCGGTCATAGAAAGCTATATTTGCATTTTTAAATAACACTTTTGTATTTCCTAGCGATTTTAACTAACAAAATGTCTCAGAATTCAGGAGGGAGATGAAGTTTGATTTCCTGTAACGTTCCTTAGCAACGACGAAACAATATATTGGAAGTAACGATTGATATCTTTGAATTAGGGACTGTGACACAGGTATAAGAGCTTTTGCAGGCATACAAAAATAAATATTGAGAAAAATTTGTGAAATAAAAAATACAAACGTAATCGGGAGCAACTCATCTACCAGATTAACGTGCCCCTCACGTACATCAAAAGAGCACTAGAGAAAACACCACGATACCCTAGTGTGAGTGGTAGGGAGCCAGGAAGCTACTAGAGGTCCCACACCTCTCTCGGTCAAACACAAGCTTAGGCAGAAAAAATATGGGTGCTTATCTCACAGATTAGATACGCCTGACGGAAGGTTAAACCAATCAACGACCGCCTTGAGCAAACGCTGACTGTCGATTGGTGGATCTTTCTAGAGGCGGTCACTGAAATGGTCTAATATCATCTAAAATAATGATATTCGAGGCTTCATAACGGGGTCAGTTTTAGTCGTAGAATATAGGAACTTTTTTTTTTCGTTTAAGATGCTAGCGAGCCAAGAATATGTTACTAAATATGACTAAAAGGATCGGTGGACTGTATAAAAGTTTAGACTTTCTGATCCAAGCGACATAAAATATAATTTTTTATGTCATTTTAGAGTATTTTTCGAATTGAGAGTATACGCCGGTCTCTAACAGTTTATACATTAGCTACTGGAAAACAATTAGAATAGACACTCTGTATAATTTTTGTGAGAAAAAGTAATAATATACACTCCCTGATTTACGCTCTTAATTTCCAGGTAAACAAAGCAAATAATTTTTAAATGGCCTTTAACAGCGATGCACTTTATTAGATATTAAATGTATCCACTACTTGAAACATTTATTAACCGTTTTTGTATAACGTAAGTATAATTTTGATTGTTTCGTAATAAATTACAGTTCCACGTTCTAAAACATTTCAGCAGTTCACAATTATATCTAGTATTTGTTTAGAGAATAAGCATTTTAAACATTTCCATTTGCTTAGAACTGACATAACAGGCTTTATTCGAATGATTTAAGCTATTTTTAAGATAATTGAATCCGTAACTTATATGACGATCTCAATATTATGAAGTTTCATTAATGTATTAATCTATGATGTATTAATTACTGACTCTGTAGAATACACTTTAGCTCTAATAAAAGTATCTCAATTCAGAATCGTTAATTACATGTTACAGAAACATTCGAAGATCTTTTAATGCATTGATTTAAATAACTGCCCTGTGGCACCTGGAATTAATATTCTTGATAAACACCATTTGTTCGCCGAGGATTCTAGGGTATGTTGTTAATAAAAGAGTATTTTAAAATTAATTGTAGTATTTTGTGATTTGAAATACTTCGTTTTAAACACAAAAGCTACGATATTAATATGAATAAGCAGTGTTGAATTGCATAGGATTTCGTAATCAGCTTTAAATATGTGTTTCGATTGGTTTTATTGTGCATTATTCGTTTCTCTTAAGCCATTGTTAAGACAAACAAATCAATCCTAAAACATTATCATATTAAGATGTTCCGGAATATAGATTCGAAATTTGAGAGAGATTATTTTTAGTGTAATTTCCAGACATCCAAATCTCTTTAAAATGGTTTTAACTGAGCCTTAAGAACAGTCTTCACATTTTAAAATGTCGCTTTGCAATTTAAATTACTGTATCATTAGATTCTTCATGGAAGAATTTCCACTCTTTTACGAGGATGGACCCAAAAAATGTTTACAAGCAGCAGCATTTGAAAGGTAATTATTGTGTAGGGAATATTTTATCACCAGAGTAGAGACCGCTGATGCTACTTGTCTTACAGCGATTATGCGGGTAGGTAGCGTGGTTTCGCAGACGCATCAAAGCGATTGAAATTTCAAGACGATTTGAAAAGTGGTCTCGCTTGTGCCACTCCGGCAGGGTTACGTGAAGACATCCGACTCAAACGCCCCTGGCATGATCAGTGATGGTGTCATCTTCCTTCATGACAATGGCAGGTCCCATACTACCCAAGAACTCAAGGATTGCCACAAAAGTTCAAGTGGAAGTCTGGAGCCATCCCCATACAGTCCAGATTTGGCACGCAGTGACTATTTCCTTTTTCCGAAATTGAAGGAACAATTATCTCGAACAAGGTTCTCTTCGGATAGTGATGTGAAAACAGCTGCTGAGAACTGGCTCAATGGTCTGGGATGTGATTTCTATCAAGCTGAATTAAACAAGTTGGTCTTGCGTTCAGATAAATGCCTAAATAGATTTGGTGATTATGTGGAAAAGTGATCGGCAAGGATGCGTCACAATTCCCTTTCGTATTATCTGTCTATTGTTAATAAATAATTTTTTATTACTCTTGTAATTTTTTTAATCCATCCCTCGTAATAAAAGCGAGAAACTGAAAGAAATTTTACTTAAAATCAATAATAATATATTTTGAAATTTTTTTTCAGTTTGGTTTGTGTCTCCGCATAGAATATCAGATTTAGTGACGATAAATAATTCAAAAGCTGACTTCTATTTTTGTTTTAATGATTTATAATGCCTTTATTACTTTTACATCAGTAATGATAAACAATGATATAAACTCCAGCTATGATTCATTCTAATGCGAGAAAATTAGATTTTTGTAAAATATAGCAATTTTTCAATGCAGCATGCTATTGTGGCTGCATCTAATCATTATATTATCAGCAAACACAAAATGAATTATTTTCTAATACCTTTTATACACCCTCAACCTCAATTTATTTAAGTACAATACTCTATTTTACAAAGATATGGAACAATGGCTTCTAAATTTTGTCATTCCAAAACTGTAGCAGTGCGAGCGAATGTAATCTATAGTATTCACACAAAATGGTGCACCTTTTCACACAAGAGTACGTCGTGAGCAAGTTCTACGGCAATATATTACAGACGAAAAGATTTTTATCTGTGAATTTCCTTGCAGCTCACCACTACATTCTCCGGATCTCAGTCCTGTGGCCATGTAAGAATTGTGGTATAAAAAGAACATTACAGATTAGATTACCCCGCCCTGGCCTAGGCCGTGCAGGAAAAATGTGATACATCTTATTTTACAATATTTTTCTCTTCTTCTTCTTTTTTTTTAGTGACGGGAAACATCAGTTTCACTGAACGACGACAATAAGTCTAATTCTTTAATTAGCACTTCGTGAAGAAGTCCTCGCAATGAGATACGAATATCGGCATTATTTATCAAGTCTTTTAAACTCATTAATTGCCATCCACTAGCCCAGTTTTTTCTGTATGATGTCCAAATTTTGCACTCTTTAATTACGTGAAGAACAGATCCCGTTTCTTGGCCGCATAAACATAACGACGTTTTTTCGAAGAATCTAGCTTGATGCTCTCTAAAAACTCCATGTGCCGTCAAAATTTGACTTATGTAGAAATCGCCATATAGTCTATCAACTTTAACTTTATCTATTAGGTTTTTGGTCCATCGCGCATTTTTTGAATCATTCCAATGATTTTGTCATAGGTCCTTTATAATTTTATTTCCTTCATTTTTTATCTGGTTTTTAGAGGGAACAAAACTAATTGTTTCATCTGAAATCAATATTGCCTCCTTCGCTAATTGATCTGCACGTTCATTCCCAAAATTCCCCATCTGTGCTCTAATCCAAGTCAAGGTTATTTTTCCCTTGTATTCTTTTATGTCTTCTTTTATATTATTGATTATGTCTCTGGCTTCTTCCACAGCACTTAATGCCATAAGTGCTGACCTGGAGTCACTGATTATATTTACTTGCCCTAGGTGATTTGCTTTGACATACTGAACTGCCTGTTGAATTGCAATCACTTCAGCCATAAATACTGTGCTCGAATCATTTAGTCTAAATTTTCTATAGTCTAGTTCTGTTTTATTATAAAATACTACAAATGTGCAACCAACTCTTCCGTCTATTTTGGAACCATCAGTAAAAATCATCAGGCCCTTCATTTCTTCCATGTAGTAATTCCAATCGATCTTCAGAGTTTTCCATGGTAGAATTCTTTTTTCGTATTCAAAACTTATCTTGTCATCAATTATTTTATTTAATTTGTTCCTTCTTATTTGCCTAGCCATGTCATTTTCAATTCTAATCTTTAGGTCCAAAGGCGGACATCCACTCAAGACCTGAATTGCCTCATTTGATACAGTTCTGTATGTTTTTGTTATTCCCAAAAGTGGTTGTCTCTGAATCTGAATAAGTTTGTTATTTATTTTTACAATGTCTTTGTACCAAATTACGCTACCATATTGTATTAATTTCTCAACAACAGTTTTATAGATTTCTTTTACTACCTGAGGTTTCAGGCCCCACGTTGCCCTTGTAATTCTTCTCAATTTTTCGTTTAGCTTAAAGACTTTCTCTTGTACCTCATTTAGGTGAGGTATAAATGACAGGTTAGGGTCAAACAATATTCCAAGATATTTTATGATTTTGGAGTAACTTATTCTCTCTCCGTACATCTTTATCTCTGGAAAATGTGCTATGTCCTTCTTATATTTGAACATTATGTATTTAGTCTTACTTTTACTAAATTTTAATCTGAATTTTGCAGCCCAGTTTTCCAGTTCTTTCATTATATCATTTCGTAAACAATAGTCAAGATAAGATGCTGTAGCCCTCATTAAAATTATTATGTCATCTGCAAAAGCCTGTATTCTATGATTTCCATCAAATTCAAAATCATTTAATAATTCGTTTGCAACCAATACACACGATTGGTCCCAAACAGGAACCTTGCGGGACTCCTTGGTTATATATCCATCTTCTACCATCTGTCAAGACCAATCTATCTTGTATGAAAAGAACATGCTGATAATCTAGCTACCTTTAAGGATTGCATAACGCGGCAAACTCGACAAATCAACGCTGAACCGCTACGTTAGAATATGTAATGCAAACAATGCAGTGATTTTAAACACTTGAGATGTCGTCTCATTGAAACATGAGTATCAACGATGCCAAGATAAAGTTTCTAATTTGCACGTTGGGATTTTTGCAATTTTTCCGACTAATTGACTAAGCTAACTGCATGTGCAGCGCCATATTGAAGATGGTGGCGAAAGTTGGAACAATATTTTTTTACATACACCGAAATCCCATTATTACGTAATGTGCTCCGTCCTTTTATATTTTTCAGAAGAGGATTTTCAATACCTGAGTTGGTAACAATTTAATTCACGGTTAAGCTCGCTCGCGTTCGTGTCAAAAATCTTTATCAGTGGTTAGTTAGAATTTCGACTATATCTTTAAGTGTCGTAAATAAATGTAAATAATGTCATCTTCTGCTGAATTTCGTCTTTTTCTAGTCCTGAAATAACTTTATACCCAAGGTCCGAACAGTACGTAAGCCAAATTCGATTATATTTGGCCGAACACAAATTTTTCAATCGGTCTCCAAACACATCGTTATTTTACGACCATCTTGGATATTTAAATCGCAATTCATGTCCCCCATTCAGTAACCGCATGCTTTATTAAAAGATCTACAGGTTCGGTTATATCATTAATGTGATAAATTCACTTCCGATGAATCTATGGATCCAAAGATGGAACAGTTCCCTTAACCAATACGATTCCTTCTCGGGGTGGAGGGTGTTGATCTGTGTCCGTCTCGTGCGAAATTGCAATGCCAACCTGTCTGGACTCCATCTAATGCGAGTCGGGAGGCATATTTACAAATCCTACCCTGATAGAACTGAGGCCGGACAATATCATTGGCTCGCTTCGCCGAGAGCCGATGACGTCGTTCTTTGCTCTCGTGCGTGTACTTTTCATTGGTATAATTTCTTGCAGTGTGGAATGTTTTATTTTTTATGATATTTTAAAAAATAATTTCATCTTTAAAAATATTACAACCCACGGAAGAAAGTTTTCTGTGCTCAACTGTGGGAAAACGGAGAAGAAAAGTAGGACGACTCTTGTTTTGTTATGATTGCCGTACGCTACGTGCGAGAGCTGGAAACGACGTCACTGATCCTCGTAGCCAATGATATTGACTGATTTCCTGCCTCAGTTCTATTAGGGTAGGGTTTGTAAATATGCAGTCGGGAGATATAAGACAAGGTTCTTAATGCGCTTCAAAATGTCCATCAGATGTGATTCCTTTCGCGCGACTCGATAACAGAAGGCTTTGATGGCGGGAACGGATAGACCATAAGGCGATTTGGTCTGCCACAAAAACATGTTGATAATCTCGGTTGAGAGGGGAACGTGTGAACTTGGGCTTATATCCAGAGGATTCCTTTTGACAGAAGATATAAGGAAACGAAAGTTTTACTCCACCCCTTCCATCCGTTATTTTCTTTAAATTCGTAAGGGTTGTTGCTGTGAGGGTGAAAGAGGGTCAGAGAGAATTGGTCAAAATGGTTTAAAATTTAGATTATTTTGTTATTTTTTTTAGAAGTTTTGCTTTGAAAATGACATTTTTTTTTACTTTTTCACTGCTAAAATCTTGCGTGAAATACAAATTTCAATGATTTTATCTCAAACTTAATTCAAACACAAATCATAAATAAGAACTGTTCAGGAGCAGTCAGTACAACTTTCTTACTAGTTTATTCGTAACAAAGGAGCAGACGACAGTTCTAATGTGTCACTGAACATTCTTTCTGAATTAAGAATTCAGAATATTTTGAGATAAAAGATTTCTATTTTACTTCAACATATTTACTCAGTCGATCCAGTTTCCTGTAAGTAAAATATTTCTGAAACTATCGGTAAATGAAATCCAATTTCAATGCTAGAAACCTTGGAATTATCTTAATGTAGGCACTTATGTGTTTTTCATCACACATAAATAAGTCTGCAACTATGAAAACTTTCTTGGGATCATGCATTTTGTCGAAACGCTGGAAACACAGCATTGAAATTTTGTAGAACATCCACAGAACTAATCACCAAAATTCAAAATGGGAGAACTTTTGACATATGATAATCTTTTTATTTGATAATAATTAAAGATAGACATTTTAATTTAATAGCAGTGCTAATTAAGGAAAATAAATAGGTGTAATTGCACAACATTTATCTTTCATTCAGCAACTCATGCAAATCTGTTACCTTGTTTTATTAATGGCTAAAACAGGTTTCATTGATTAAAATAACCAACAAGGTAATCAATTCTTACATCATCGTCTAACAGATACAATTACGAACTGGCCTCAATGCCGCATTACCACAAATCATTTGAACATCCCCAAAATCAGATCTTACATGGAGAGTAGCTTTACTCTAGGTTCAAGGATTAGTTCATTGTTGTCTCTACTTTAGACAACCTTTTCAAAAAGGCATTTCTATTTTTTTTTATTGCCCACGCCAATTCTGCTTATCCAAAGGGTGCAAAGCATGTGACGTGTCGGCGGGAAGTTCCAATACAAATATTAAAGTAATACAATGCAAAATAATAGAATACGATAAAATACAAAGAATTAGATAATACAACACAAAAAATATAAGTAAAATAATGCAATATAAGCAATACAATACAAAATATATACAATTGTGAATATAAATATAATAAAATACAAACAGCAAATGTAATAAATACAAACAGCAAATGTAATAAATACAAACAGCAAATGTAATAAAATACAAACAGCAAATATAATAAGTATCTACAAATATAAATAATAAACAAATAAGCGTAATAAGTAAAGAAACATACATAAAATAAACAAGAAATGGAAATATTATACATGCATTTCTGTTTTGAAAAAGCCAGTGGAAGCCACTTTAGCACTGACAGAGAATGTAGATTCATTTCGCAGTAGCGTGGACAGAAGTCCAAAATGGCACGCAAGTCACGTCAACAGAAACGACGAATAACAAAAGTAGCTTGCATGCTGTGAGATTTCCTCAGAACATTGCAGTTAGAAACAATATTATTCACGAATGACATGGAAAAGCTCGCATGTCAGAAAAGCTTAACTAATACTAATTAAAATGTTGAAAACTATTTGGACATTTTTTCCTTCTAACAGGATGTTATGCAATTTTAGGGAAGATATATTAAAGGGTCAATCTCTTAGTAATAGTACATTAAATATTTTTGTTATTCAGATCGAGTTAAGAGAAAATTCAATTAGCTTATTAGGTAAAATTAGTTTGAATAATTAATAACGCAAGAGACTTCGTTAAGGTTTGAGGTAAGAAATGAAAATTCTAGGCTCTGTTTCATAGAAATAATAAGGCAAGAACTTACGCTAACATTCGTTTCGGCATCAGGTGCTATCGCATTACTATCTCAAAATAATTATCAATGATATTAGTAATTGAATGATATTTAATCTCTTATTTTTCAAACCATATTATTTGTAGAAAGCGTTTATTAATGGGTTTTTTGTACTTTACGAAATTTTTAAGAGATATCGGCTAATGAGATGTGGTAAAATGACCATGCATATTTAAAACTTGATGAATTTGATGGTCAATATACATCCATTACCGTTAAAAAGGGTCAATTGATGGAGTATTGAAAATTTTAGTACAGGAATGCTATCTGTTACTAGGTTTCAAGAAAGGAATCATTTTGAAAATAAAATTTATTTGTCCATTCGACTTAGAAAGTAATTCTTAAAAACTAAAAAACTGTTTTATGCATGTCAATTTAAAATAAATTTTAAGAACTTTTAGCGTCTATCCTTCCCTTTTCACAACTGAAGTCAGACCTATTGCAGTTATAATAGTCCTCATCCATTTTCGATTACCACATCTGGCCTTTATACAAAAAAGCAAGAAAAGGACTGGAATGCGAGGAGTTTATTTTGAAATATATAATTTCTCTCACTCTATTCTAAGTTAATAACATAGTTATAAATTAAGTAAATTCGCAGCTTGCCATGTCAGATAAATTTCTCGCAAGAATTCAAGCTCTTGATATTTAATATAATTTGCGTCCTTTCCTTTCTCAATTTGAGCACTAATTAGGCGTTTCACCTGGAGGAATCTCTAAGAGAATAGCTCACATTCTCCTCAGTTTGGAGGGGGAGACGAATAAATTTTCACCCCTCCTGTAGACTCCGCCCACCAGTAAAGTTCTCTCTTCATATAATTTAGGTGGCTTAGTAAAGAAACTAGTTCGGAATTTATTTCCCATAGAAAAAGTATTAAAGTTTTTTTATAACAATGAGAACTCCTGTTTCTAGACCCTGAGGTTAAAAGAGATATGTTGATATTGATAGTACAGTTTATCACCTCTGGGTAGAATAAAAAAGCTTTATAAGTTTGTGACGTCTTTTGGTGAAATGAAAGGAGATAAAAGTTAGTGTCAAAAATTCAGCAAATGTCTGATGACTCTCATTATACTTCAAAATAAGTTGGAGTAATGCGCGGTGATTAAATTGTTTGAGATTAAACTTAAAATCATGGAAAGAAAAGGAGACGGGAAAAGGATATGTCTTTGTATCAGAAAGGTTGTCAATTGATTTCTGCATTATATGAAACGTAAAAATCGTTTTGGTGATGATTAAAACATACAGTAGATTGTAAACAACGTATAGTAAACCTTCGGGAAATCTGTTTAGTTATTATACACTTTACTACCGGATTTTTAAAGAATAGAGAAAATGTGGGAGTTAAGGGTTACTGAGAGGAAGAGGGTACGTAATGCTTTCATATTTCGTCAGTTATATTCTGCCAATTATATATGACCGTCGGAACTACTTCATCAGAAAGTTCTGGACGTTAGAATAAGGCGTCTTGCTGTCTGCTTTGAGAATGGTTGTTGTAATTTGTGCTTTGGTGTTCTATGCATAAAGAAATATTTTGCAGAAATATTTGCATAATTTATCACTTGTATTGTTTAAAAGATTGATTATAGAACTAAGGTTATGAAACAGAATATAGATTGAACCGTCAAACAGTGTAATTATACTCAATATTTGCATTCAACATCTTTGTTGAATGCATCTTATTGCGAAGATTATGGAATACGGCAATATATATATTATTGTTGTATGAACCAAACCCAGTTGGAGCGTCTTTATATTTTATTATGGATATAAAGATATTATTATATATATGGATATTTGGTCCTACCGTCCGAAATAATGTTCCAAATCCATCCGACTACCAATAATCCTTGTGCCTCCGCATAAGGATCATTGACCCAATTCTTCATCACAGCTCTTGACTTATTCCTCCTTATAAGAAAAGTTCGGATACCAGTCTTAAAGGAAAAGCAAGCTACAAAGAGAAAGATGAAGGCTCTCTAAACGAGGCGTGATAAGGAAAAAGGAATATTTAGGGAGTGAAGCTTTCAAAAGGACATATTCTAATGAATACCCCAATTCATCTTATTCATCATCTTCCGTTAGATTGAAAAATTCAAATGATGAGGATAGCATTTGAACAAACGAGCATGGACTTGACAAAAGAGACTAGAACACATTTTTTGCAATTTTAAGGTTTGTAATGATGTAAAAGCAGAACTGCATTGATCCAATGCGAGATATAAACTCACTTGGAGTACGGAGCGACATATAGTATATATTTGTAATTTTTGTAGGTAAAATAATTTTATAAATTTGTTTACATTCTTACACCAATATATTAGATTCCATATCACCAGACCTATTTCAAATCCCTAATCGTATTCCTATTTTCAGGCCTGTGCCAAGTTTAATCGGCGCCGTCGTGCAAGTGTCTAATGAACGCCTTTATGCAGTTGCGATATTAAGGGAAAATGGCTTATGGTTAACACTTGACCTAACTTTCATTTCCACGACCCACGCCGCGCCCAGCTCACTCATTGGGTTTAGAGCCGATAGAGGACGGCGGGGAATTTTCAGGCAAAGACAAAACAGCAAAAACAGAAAACAAAAATCACAATCAACCACCGGTCAGTTCGTCAAAGACACTCTGACTAAACTAAAGGAGTGTGTTTCGAATGCTCAAAGATGAAGAACTTTTCAAGACACTCTCAAGCCAAGCAGGGCAAAAGAATTCAAGAGGTTTTAAAATACGTAATTCTTTGTGAATTTGCAAGAAAAAATAAAATGGTCAGCATCTCCAAAATGACAACATTTACAGTTGGGACTACTCAGTTTATTAAAACGAAAGAAATAAGAAAGAAAAGGCCCATGATTGGTAATAAAGTAAATAACCGGTTTATTAGGAACAATTAAATTAATATCTACACTAAGAATAAACCCCCTAACACGCTTCGCCGTCGCGACTCCACCCAAAAGTCATTCCAGGAGTAAATAAAATTTTCTTTGCATTTCAATTTGAGAAAAGAGCAAGGAATAGGAGCGTCCATTAATATGTAATTAGTAGTAACCTGTTTAGCGTAATGATCCGCCAGCTCACCGGCAGCCCCGCGCCGTCAATACATGCAAGGTCCTGCGGCGCACGACGGCAATGAGTTAAAAAGGCACCGATCATGGTTTATGTTTTAGTTATATTAACGTCCCGTTTTTGAAGCAACACGAGGGCTATTTTGGGACGGAGCTCGTCATTTTGAACCACGGTCAGAGGACGACACCTGAGCTGGCACACCCTCTCCAAACTTCCACGCCACACCGACGTGAGGACGTTTGGCCACTACGTATGATTTAGCGTGTAACAGGCCCCATACACTGCGGATCTACGGTGGAATCGGGTTACGAATCTGGAACCCTCCGGCTCCAAATCCGAGACCTTACCATTAGGCCACCGCGGCCTCACACCGATCATGTGTTAACCATAAGACATTAGGTTAAGTTAGGTCAAGTGGCTTGAAGGGACCTGAACTTCCTTCGTCTTACAGGCCTATTTGCTTACTACCATGTTTGGGGAACTTTGAGAGACTTTTTCTTAATAAACTCAACATCTGGATTCATGAACATAATATCATACATCCTGGTCAGTTTGGTTTCAGAGAAAATAGGAACTGTGAGCTTACTATTTTTAAAATTTTAGAAAAAATTAAACTTTTAAATAAGGAAAATCAAGACGCTCCGGTGTGTATTGACATCACGGCGGCTTTTGATAATTTGGATTGGGGTGTGTCTCTTCAAAAGATTTGGTGACATTGATTTGCCCTCTAACTTTAAACATTTCATTTATTTTTATCTAATTAAAAGAAATATATTTAATTATTCTGAAATTTGTTTGAAAAATGAAGTGTTTAAGGACTGTCCTCAAGGGTCATTCCTTGCACCAGTTTTGTGAAATTTAAAGTATAACTCTATTTTTGATTTAAATAATGACATTTTTTGCAAGCCTTCGCTGATTACCTGGCACTTCTGTTAGTTACAGGAAACGAACTGGCCAATGACACTCGTCAGATTTATTCTATTCGGATCCAAAAAGGCCATAATCCTTATAATTAGAGATAGACAGCTTGACTTATAACTCTGGTTATGAAAGATTTGCTGGGATGATAGGCTAACACTTCCTGAGCCTTGCGAGTGGAATTTCAATGAATAACAGAGCGATACAATTTGCATCAGGAATGACGAAGGAATACGTTAAAAACACATTTATTAAAACGAACACACTTTCAGAACATATTTACAGTTACGACATTTTCACCTTACAGAGTGGATGCTCGTCCTACTACACCTACACTATTAGCCACGTCCATAGGTCTTTAAGCAGAAGCAGCAAAGATCTGTGGACCTGTCAAATTAGATGGCTCTTTTATTCATTGGAATTCCATTCGCAAGGGTCAGAATCCAAGAAGCTCTTTTATAACCATAGTTATAAGTCAAGCTGCCTGTCTCTAATTATAAGGATTATGGCTTTGTTGGATCCAAATAGAATAAATATGACAAGGGTCATTGGCCGGCTCGCTTCCTGTAACTAACAGGAACAAGTTCCAGGTAATCAGCGAAGGCTTGCAAAAAATGTCAATATTTAAATCAAAAATAGAGTTATACTTTAAATTTCACAAAACTGGTGCAAGGACTGACCCTTGAGGACAGCCCTTAAACACTTCATTTTTCAAACAAATTTCAGAATAATTAAATATAATATTTCTTTTAATTAGATAAAAAATAAATGAAAGTTTTAAAGTTAGAGGGCAAATCAATATCATCAAATCTTTTGAAGCGACACCCCCAATCGAAATTATCAAAAGCCGCCGTGATGTCAATATACACCAGAGCGTTCTGATTTTCCTTATTTAAAAGTCTAATTTTTTCTAAAATTTTAAAAATAGTAGGCTCACAGTTACTATTTTCTCTGAAACCAAACTGACCGGGATGTATAATATTATGTTAACGAATCCAGATGTTGAGTTTATTAAGAAAAAAACCTCTCAAAGTTTCTCAACATGGTAGCAAGCAAATAGGCCTGTAAGACGAAGGAAACTCAGAATCCCTTTCATCCACTTGACCTAACTTAACCTAATAGCTTATGGTTAACACATTATGCGGCGCCTCTTTAACTCGGCGGTGTCGTGCGCTTCACGACCTTGCAAGTATTGACGGCGCGGGCCTGCCTATTTTTTTCTTATTTTATGGTCTACCCTCTTTTTTAAAAAATCTTTAATGCTTTACATTAAAATAGAATATATAATGTTGTTAAGGGGAGGAAAAGGATGGAATGATCAATTAAATTTTGTTTACAGCCATGATAAATATCTTTCTTCAAGACAGCAAGTAATTTTCAAAAGCAAAATGATATTACGTAACCTCCCTTTTTCTCTATAAATAAGCATGTCCTAAAAGAATTTCATTGAAGCATTGGTATAATAGTAAATTCACCGGATTAAATGCATTCCCTTGTGTAATTCAACACATTCATTTAACTTGACTGGTTTCACGTTTGTAAAGATGGGATTTTGTAATCGATTTTTCACTCAATTCCAACTCCTTCAGATAAATTCCTTTTAAGTCAACCACTTGCTGTAATGGTTCACAAGAAAATATCTGCACATTTTCTCTGATCATGGTTCCTAGAACCCAAAACTTGTGAACACGATAACTAGAGCAATTTGAACTGGCGAATTATATGTCTTAGGAAAGGTTTAACGTCTCGATCGAGTTCGTAGAAGAACCATCCAATTCAAAGCACTTGGAGAAGGAGGGGGAGTGATTTTCATTTCCCCATTACTACTTTGAGATAAAAAGATAATTCAAAAAGTGGAATATATCGCCTCATCGTAACTATCCGTTTTTGTACTAAAAGAGTTTCAATAGATGCGATTTCTTAGCCCGTTCGTACCAGACGTCCCGTATGCGCGACGCAACGTTTCCACTATTATCGGGCCGGCGGCATCACGTCGACACGAAGAGCTCCGATCGACCTCGTGGGCCCAGCGTCTCGTATACGCAACTTGAAAACGGAACGTTTTATTTGAATTTTTAAGTGATGGAGCGAACTGTTTTCACAACGGTCGAGTCATATGGCATTTGACCTTCAGTATGCACTTTCGGTTCCGGGTTTTTCTTGTTGGTTTATTTCATTTAATTATGTAAGCAACTACGCGTGTTCGATTCTTTAGAGAGGCTTGGGCATTTCAAGAGTTCTGTTTTATTTCGCGCTGGATTTTTTGATATTTTGTTGGTGCGATGAAAGGCTGGAATATTTATCAGTTAGGGGGTGGAGTAGAGATTATCGTTTGCAATTTGAAGTTGTATGTTTTGGGTCAATTTTATTTTAGTTCAATTGTTTATTTTAAATATCACGAAAATTTTATTACATTATATTCAGATACTATCAATAATAGTAAACTGTAAATTTCAGTGTATTTACTTGCAGTAATGATTTTATATGATTTTTTTTTTGTAAAATTAGGCTTAACTGGTGAAAATGCGTGGGACGGTGGCGACGCTTCATTTTGGCGTGTCTGTACTTCATTCTCCGCGCCCTAGTCCTCAAGGGGTTAGACTTTAAGGATTGAAAATCTGTTTTAATTCCCAACTTCGTCTGCCTTTCAATATTAGCTAGTAGCACTTCGTTGGAAAGCTCTTATCGGTTCCATTCTCTTCCACCCTCTTTCATCCCCATAGCTTTAATAGTTATGGGATTAGAAGGGTTATTAAAAACAATTGCTCCATGTATAAATGGCTCTAACTTCCTTGAAAACAAAAATTATGAGGAAGACATATACATTTCAGAAAGAAGCTTCAAGTTTTGTGTGAGTACGTAATAACTGATTTCCCTTGGTCACAAGGCAACATCCATTCGACAATCTATATCACCACCATTTGAATCATCACTTTGCGTACCTTAAGTTCATTCATTATTGCACGCAAAGGAGAAGCTAAAAAACTTATGACACATTGTAATTAATTTGGGGTAAGAAAAATAATTTTAGAAGATTTAGATAACCACATGGAGAACATGCATGCGGTTATGGTTCGCGCATCAATGGCTACGAACATGCTTCACAATGTCTGTCGCAAAATGGAATACCGCATGTATTTTGCCCATATAATCAAGGGAAATCTCATAGGATAATCATTACATATCCAAACAAAATTTGAAGCTTCATTCTGCTTTGTGTTCCAATTTTGTCTTACAGTTATTGTTTACAAGGAAATTACCCTTTGTAATCCCTGTTGTAATCGATATAGCGGAGAAGATCGATATATCGAAGATGAAGTTATATCCACTTGTTTTGAATAACCCTGTAATTTTAATCAAGTTATCGCAAAAAATAGTCTGATTTTTTAATTGTTTGAAGTTCAATCTGAAAAGAAAGACGAAGATTATTTTAAAAAGGAAGGTGAAAGGACGGAAAGTGCACTTTTCTTTGAATCTATAGAAAATTGTAACATATAAAAATTTCGAACTAGTTTAAAACCAAGTTTTAAAAAATAGTTGTCATTAGCAAAATGACTGAAATCCAGATGGAACTGATCGATTACTTGATTTGGAGCTTAATATTATTCACTATTGACTGGAAATATTTCCGCATTAAAAATACGTTGGAAAGTATTTGAAATATTTATGAGTTCTATATTCACCTGTATAAAATCTTTTAGGGATTTTCGGAAGAGAATTCGTGTTGGGAAGACGTTTCGGCGGGCGAGGAGAAAAATAAATGATTCATTTTTAAATATTAAATGAACCAGTCCAGTGTATGATGCATTATAAAATACTTCGCACAAGCTCGAGATTATTCATATGAATTCTTCAACGTATGAGAAGAAGTCAGCTTGTTCTAACAAATAATTCATGCTTCTTAAGATTTTTATTTTCCCGTATACTTAACACAAAAGAAATGTTTTTTTCATGAGAAAGAATCCAAAGAAACATTTCCCAGTGATTGTCTTGCTTCTAAAACATAATTTGTCCCTCGTTAATTATAGAATTTCTACGAATTTAAACAGAGTCTTCATTTACCAAAACCATGTTCAGATCAATAAGCTGTCGAACTAGTTTTCTGGAGACGAAGAGAAGAACCAAATATTTACTCCTTCCTAACGATAGAGCTCCTGGTCGCAATAACTGTTCAATCACGTCCCCTTAATAAATTTATGATCGGCTTTCGGAACCCTTTTTCCTCTCCCGCCAATCCTCATTGACTCTCTCTGTTCCAAGCCCACCCGATATTTATTAAGTAAGGTCTATTGGCTTCCCACGTTGTTTGCGATAGGCTTAATCTCTTCCACTCCGGATAAACTTGTAGCCCGAGTTATTGGAGTGACAAAAACAAGCGTTTCAGTTTGCGACCATAAGAACGGTATTGAAAAACTGGAAAGTTTGTGGATTTTTGTCCCGAAAGTCAGATATGCTTTAAAACATTAATTAGAAGCGGATGAAAAATCATTTCAGTATAAATTATATATTGCTTTTACTCTGTAACCACATGATCGAACAATTGCTTTCTAATTGCTTCTCCAATTTTATGTTCACAGCATCAGAAAAAAGAAATCATTTTGTTCAAAGTATACTTGCTTGGTTTACTCAGTCATAGAGATTTATCAGAGTAGTTCCAGAATAAATGCTTCTAACATAATTTCAAAACCATATGCATATTTTTATGTTTATCTTTTAAATTTCCATTGAATAATAATCTAAATTAAATGTTAGTTATTTGTTACTTGTGTTTTTTGATTTCTTAATATGTAGAGCAGATTGAAATCCCATCTAAGTCGAAGCCATACGGGAAGCAGATGAGTTGCCAGGAAGCAACCCATTGCAAGAGGTCCCCATTGGAAACCGCAGACCGCCAAAAGAACAAAAACCGAGGACCATCAGCCTTCCCTTTCACACCAAAACCCTCAGAGTGCCAAACAGAATAAATTAATGTGAAAGGGTTGTTTGAAAGAATGTGAGAATGGGTTGACCGTATGGACGCATGTATGAGTTATCAATAGTTACTAATCACCATTTCCCTTTCAGAATCATCCTATTAATGTTTATACTAGTTTTTTCCAGCAAGGTCCACTGGTATGCAGCTGTCAGTCCCGGAGATTATGGACCCTGAGTCCACGCGATCCGTTGAACCCCCAATCATCCCTGGTGTGAAACAAAATAAAGGACAATAACAGTAAAACTAAGGATATACTCTAATCCACCCAACGACCAAATGGTCATCAACCCACCCGGTTTCTACAAAAAAAGAGAACTTAGACAAAAACAAGCAAAGCCAACTTAAGAAATGTTAAAAAATAAAATGTGCAATAGAATAACCAAAAGGAAAATTAAATGAAAGTAAATATGAAATTTAAATAAAGTAAGAAGAAATAGAATAATAAAGAAGTAAGTAATAAAGTAAGTGTCAATGAAAATATTGGTTAGGTATCATCTAGTTTCTTTATTGAGAGTCGATCCGCATTCTGAATGGCAGACTTCCTGACAAGGGGCGATTTCAGTAAAAGCTTCAGTTTGATTTCGTATATATTTTCCTGCAGTAAAAGTGTGAATATAAGTGTTCTTCCCTCTATGTAGGTATACACTTACAAATTGCGGCGCCTTTTGTGTTTAGCTTCGTACTGTAATGAAGATACTCCAGTATGCATTTTGGGTTCTTCCCACTGATGGATTGAATACGAAATTTGATGTAGATCTATAGTTTTGATGTAAAGATTATATGCTAAAATTAAATGATCTAGCTAGTTGAGTTTCTGAGTTATCGCTTTCACGTGCACATGCAAACGTAGGCCAACAGATTTTACGTTGGCATATTTTGTTCAGCATTCGACAAATATTGTAACGTATTAGTTCAATGGACATCTGCAGGTGGGAAAAAATATGTTAATTTCTATCCCAGATGCTGTCGTCCTTGAAAGTGAATACTGACAGTCAAGTGTCCAGTTGTGATTGGTGGCTCACTGGGAGTGAGTGGTGAATTCTGGGAATGTTCCAGGTGTTTCGCATCATAATTGTGACTGGACATTGATTCTAGGAGAGACTCCGACCGGACGAAAGTCCAGTTGATATTCTGCCAGGACATTGCTTGTATTTCTCAATCCTTAAGTATAATATGATGAACCCATACTTGTGATATGTAACTATAATCCTGTATATACTGTGTAAATAAATATTTGATCTAGATTATTGTAGCTGTGCGTACTCAGTGTTTATCAAATTACCTGAGTGCGTTAAAGGATCTTTGATTTTAGTGTAAGGACCACACACCAAATTCAGCCCATTTATCTTGTTTCAACTTTGACTGCTCTTGGTTTCATACACTAAGAAATATTTTTAAAATGCCTCTTTGAACCATGAAAATCTCTATGTAAAACTTTTGAACGATAACAATTTCTCTTTGTATAATTTGTTAGCGAGAAAATAAAAAAGGAATAGCAGAAAATGTATATCAAATTTTCACACGCTGGCAGATAAATGTGTATAATTTTTTCATTCAACTTTAATGTCATTGGACATGTTAAAATATCATTAGAAATATTGCCTTTCCTTGTGGAATTTTATAGTACAGTGGGAAAATCGAGCAACCCCTTTTAAAAAAAAACGTTTTATTTTATGGGTTTAATCCTAATTTTGATGCAAAAATACAGTTTTCGCTTAAGGATCTCATTGTGAATTTTTTCATCCAGTTCCTTGGAATTTGAGTTTTTTCTTTTGCACCTGAATAGACAGATAATCACACTAATATGATTCCAAAAATGTTATTTTCGGACTCAAAGTTATCATAACTAATTATAGTAACTAATGAATTTTCAAGTATGAAAAAAAATGAATCTGTATTAAAAAAAACTGACAAATGTTTTATTAGTTTCAGCAATTGAGTTAACCCTGAAGGTTTTCACTTTGGAAATATTATCCATTAGATTTCTTTTTGACATTCCTTTCACTAAAAAAATAGTTTTGTTACTATCTGTTACTATTTCAGTGCAAAGTTGTAGGGTAATTAAAACTCACTCTGTTTTGATGACCACGCGTCTAATGGAAACCGACACATCACATTCTATGAATAAACATGCTTATTTTAGTGTTTCTAAATAAATCAGTTTTAAATATTGTCTTTTTCTAGAAAAATTACTTGCATATCAATTAGTTTTCATGTGTTCCATATAAACTTACTTAGATAAACAAAGACTGTCCGTTAGGCCGGGCCGAAAAAGTCGAAGTTTCTTGGGGTTTCTTTTGCGGTAGTGCGAAAAAATTGCGGATACCCATCATTAAAAAGTGTGTAAAATCTTATAACTCTGAATTGATATCAATGGACAGAAAGTTGTGAAAATTGGACTAAAAATTATTAACAACAACACCTTTATAAAATTTTAGAATTATTGGTTAATATCTTCTTCCGCCTCAACGGCGCTGAATATTGGAAATTAAAGGCGAATTTTTAAATAAATACGCGTTTTACTTATATCATTATAATACGAATAGAAACTTGATTCAACCTTTGAAACGCACAAAATTACAAAAGCACTATTTTTTGGACTCAAATTGTGACATTTGTTTTATGGATTCTGGGGTAGCTCTGATAAATCCATCCCTGTTCTGCTGTCCAACTCTTTCTCGAGGCTTCAGTGGCGAGTTTCACAATTCGCTCAACTGCTTGCGTGTGTGAAGGAAGTTTTATAAAGTCCCAGCCGTCCATTGGCACATCGTCCTGTATCATCTTCAGAAGTTCATGGCAACTGATGTCTGAGAACTGTAGGCAGTGTGACATTACAAGCTTGCCAGTCAATGAGATCTAAATAGTCTGTAGCACGAAAGTTAACAGCAGGAATAACGAACCTACGAAAACAATTACCATCTGGGCTAATTTCGCTTGCCTTGATAATTCGCCGAGCTGCAAGAGTTCCAATATGGCATCTCTCATCAGTTAACATAGCCAAAATCATGTTTTCTGGAGCTGCAAAGTAAGCGGTGCTAGAAATAACTGGTTAAATTATATCATGATACTTCTTGGGCAACTATCGAGATGAGCTGATGAAATGCCACAAATATGTAGCACCATCCTTGATGTAATGATGAATTCTTAATTCGCAACTATGAGGATGCGTAAACTTTTAGAATAAATACAACCGAAGTTATCAACTCATTTGATGGGTCTGATGTTGATATATAAAGCCTCAATATTCGATTTGCAGTTGATAGCCAGCGGACTAAATTCAACGTGCCTGGTTGACACTTCGCTAGATCTGAAGAACAATCCCCAGAACTAATGGTTGTGCAAATGTCTATTAAGTATTTCTGATCACAGCTTAGGTTGGTGGGATCAATGCTTGGCAATTCACATTCATTAACAGTAAAAGCAACAAGTGGCAGCTTCTCGAATCCTTTCAGGTTTCGTCCAATGTCTCCGGTGTAAGACGATGGACTAGAAGACTTACACTCAAATAGGTGTCGTAATGGAAACTCGTTGAAATGAAGTAAGCAGATAATCCATTGGATTGGTCGATTAAGTTTCAATTCAAGCCTTCGAATTACACCATTAAATACTCCAGTGTTCACGACTGTGCCGTCACATCCCAGAAAAATAAGGTTGCTAAAATCATCCAATAGTGCATTGAATACAAATTCATAAATGCTGAAATTGGCTCAGACGGAAATTGTGTTCTTAGATTCGTTATTCCTGCTGTTAACTTTCGAGCTAAAGATTACATAGATCTCATTGACTGGCAAGCTTGTAATGCCACACCACCTACAGTTCTTAGACATATCAGTTGTCATGAACTTCTGAAGATGATACAGGACGATGTGCCAATGGACGGCTGGGACTTTATTAAACTTCCTTCAAACACGTAAGCAGTTGAGCGAATTGTGAAACTCGCCACTGAAGCCTCGAGAAAAAAAAGAGTTGGACAGCAAAACAGGGATGGATTTATCAGAGCTACCCTAGAATCCATAATACAAAAGACACAATTTGAGTCCAAAAAAGATTACAAAAAATAGTGCTTTTGTAATTTTGTGCGTTTCAAAGGTTGAATCAAGTTTCTATTCGTATTATAACGATATAAGTAAAACGTGTATTTATTTAAAAATTCGCCTTTAATTTCCAATATTCAGCGCCGTTGAGGCGGCAGAAGATATTAACCTATAATTCTAAAATTTTGTAAAGGTGTTGTTGCTAATATACAGTAACTTTTAAGCACTACCGCAAACCGATCAACAAATTCTGTGATTATTTATTAATTTCTGAATTTTAACCATTTTTAGTCCAATTTTCACAACTTTGTGCCTATTGAGGCGACAGAAGATATCAATTCAGAGTTATAAGATTTTGCACACTTTTTAATGATGGGAGTTCGCAATTTTTCCGTTCTACCGAAAAAAAGATATAAGAAACATCGACTTTTTCGGCCCGCCCTACTGTTCGTATGTCGCCATGATTTAAAACAAAATAGGTTTTAAGATTTGTTAATAATTTTCCTCATCTATTATCTAATAATAAGTGCAATCATTTCATGCATCTAATAAATAATGCAGCCCTCTTAACCCAAGATAACTAAACATTTTCGTCTAATAGACTAACGACCCTTCCACTTTTTCGAATTCGAAATGTACCCGTTGCGTTCACACCACCCCACGCTCAGTTCCTTCATGATTAGTAAAAATGAGTCATCCGAATGTGGCAAGATACATCTGTACACTAGTTACTTTTCGAGATTTGCTGTAATCTTCGCCTAACAGTCGAATGTTCTGTTATAACGCGCAGAAGTTTGTATAAAATGTAAAAGTTAGTTGCAGAAGACACGACTAAAAGTGCGGCAAACAAACGCGGAATTTGTACTTTCTGTCCATCTAAGAAACGCAGAATTACAAAATATATGTGCAACTGCGTCAACGAGGTTATTTGTGGAGAGCACACTTTGAGCATCTGTCAAGAGTCCCACTTTCTATTTTTAAAATGAAAAGTTATAATACTTTAAGTTACAATAACTTGTTTGAAGTAAAATAAAGGAAATATAAATATATACTTGTTCTTAATTCGTAGTCTATGAGTCGAATAATTGGTTATAGAGTAACGCTGATTTAAGTTTATTTTATCTAGGGTTAATATTTACAAATTTATTGAGACTGAACGATGACCGCACCCTTATCGAGTATCAGCAATCTGAAGAAGGGAGCAAAAATCAACAAATCGAAATGTAGACAACGTGTGTTATCATATGGACGCACATAATGATCATATGTTATGATCTTATCATAACATATGTTATAATATGGACGTTCGTGAAAAGGGAACGGAAGTCACTACCTAAACCAATAATGTATTGAATATTATGTTAAAAAACAATGCATAATACATAGGAAGGGTTTTTTTAAAATTTTCTTTAGAAAACAGTTTGGGGGTTCTTTCCTTTTTTCAATCTGCCGATTCATATAATCCTCTTCTATAGCTTCAATTTATCCTCAAAGAGATAGTAACAAAATAATTTTATGTTACTGATGGATTCTAATTTAACTTTTAGCTTGTGGGCAAAAGGCAAACTCACAAACCTCTTTCTACGAGTTCTTTCTGTGGTGTTGGTAAACTTTGAATATCAATATTGATTAATCATTACTGAGATTCAGGACATTAATACTCCAGACATTCACTTAGCAAACTTTACTTTCAAGCTATTGATCATACCATTAAAAGAATTTCAGTTTATTCCTTTATCATTCCTAGTACAAATACGTCGTCTTTTTAAAAGAAATATACCGAAGGTTCTATGAATTTAAAAAAATCTTCCAGATTCATGAATAGAACATGGTGATTTCCTTGAATCATGCCCTTGAATCATGTTCATAAAATTAATGATCTTGTTTTATCACGCTCTGATTCAGTCACGGATCTAGGTATCATCTTTGACACTAAACTTTATTTTTCCCAACACATTAATTCCATGGTCTCTAAGGCATATCGTAGGCTTGGAATTCTTAAGCGCAAAACTAAGGAATTTTCGAGTGAAATTGCCCTGAAGGTTTTATACTACGCTCATGTACGATCCAGTCTGGAATATTGTAGTATCATTTGGGATCCCATTTACCGTAATAAAATTGAAATTATTGAATGAATTCAAAGCAACTTCTTGCGATATTTGCTTTACAAGAAAAATGGAATTTACTTACAAGATGTATCTTCTTCCTATCTACGTGATATGTTTAATATACCTAGTTTGTGTTCCAGACGAGATGTTTCTTGTGTTCTTTTCTTCTACAAGGTAATAAATGGTTCGATCGATTGTACTCTATAAATTTCGCTGTGCCTGCCAGATCTTTGAGGAACCAGGGTTCGTTTCCTAATTTGTATTCTAGATTTAAGTATATTGACAGGTTCTCGTTGTATAAATTTTATAAGACTTTTAACAAGATCTCTGGTGAACTGGACATTTATCATATGTCTCCTACTGTTTTTAAATCGAATTGTTTTCAACTTTTATATACATGATTTTTATGCGCTGATCTAGTGTTTGTGTGTGTTTGAATTTTTGACCCTTGTTTTTTTTGTTTTTTTTATTTGGTGTTCTACATTTTTAAAAAAATATTGTGTGATTTTTTTTCCATAATTCTATTTTGACGGTGTGCGGCATGGACTTTTGGGGCCTCGGTGTGTTTTTGGTGCTTTTGTAATTGCATGTTTTCCTTTTAAAACATTTATGTGTTTACGTTTTTATGATTGATGAGGTTTTGAGCTTGGAACTGTTGTATTCTCTGCAGTTACTTTTTGTGTGTGCGTGTGTGTTTTAATTCACTTTGTGACTTGTGATTTTGTATGCTTTTATCATGCACTCTGTAAATGGAGTCATCTCTGTAGTGTGCTTTCTTTGAATAAATAAATAAATAAATTTCTCAGCAATGTATAAATAATTTGACAAACACAAGATTTTGAGTATTCAAGGCTAACGTTTATTTAAGCAATTTGATTATATATAAAATTTAAACAATACTTTCATGAAATCTCTTGACTAAGCTGACAACTCAATGCTAAGACGAATTGTAAAGTTATGAGGGGGCCTCACCTCGATAGACACACATCAATAAAAATTTGAACATCTCAATCAAAACTCCAAATATGCAACAATACATAATGACATTCAACACAATCGTCTAAATCATTTCAATTAATTAATATCCACTTCAACATTTACTAGCATTATACAAAAAAAACTTTCAGAACAAGAATCTGCAAATCCTCTAGCGCTTTGCAATTCTTATCCTAGAAATCTCTCACTTAAATGATTACACAAAATGATACCCTAAATTTTTAGCTGAAAAAATATCTTTATCATATCCCTATTTAATTTAAATTTTAAAGCACCTAGGTAAAGCGATGACCTTTAAAGTCAATCTATCAATTAAGTCCTTCTTAATGCATACAGCAATTAAAACATTACAATTAAACCAAGATCTCAAAGCTTTACCATTAATCATTTAAATCCAATTACTGATTAAATTTCAGAGTATTATAATTTATTCTATCAAATCCAACTATATTATCTAGAATTTCTAAGACAATTTCATTATTTCTTTTTTAAACTTTCAAACACCAAGATAATTTAGATCGAATCCCTGGTCCCAAGAAACACTTTTAAATATAAAATTTTAAGGTAAATTCATACATGAAGTTTAAGCTATGATGTACCAACACGTACCAATTATCACAATATTTAAATTTAAAATTTTGGAATTTAGCAAGGTGACAATGAGTCCCAAAAATTAACCCTTACTTAAAACATGAGCATAGAAAATATTACAAAAGTGTACTCATCCATTTTGCAGGGGTTGGGACACTGAGACAGCTGGGCAACAAGCGGTTGTTGGGACAGTGAGGATTGTAGCCGGATATTCAGGCATCTCTTTTTTTCAAAGCAAGTTCGTGTCTTTCAAATTTTTTCACCAAACGAAAACACAGCCGGAGAGTCTCGCTAAACCCATGTTGAGGCACTTAACGTTCACATATACGTGATTTATTATTAATGTCCATTTTCAGCGCCAAGAAAAACTGCCAAGCAAGCAGGACATCACATCCACAAGTTTTGCCGACATTCTTTTCGTAGTCAACAGCTTTTACCTGAAACGGTGATTGGGAGCGAAGTTACTTGTCCGAATGTCAAGAGAAAGGGCTTTTTATTACGTCGAATAATGACACTCCATCTCTGCATTTAGCACATAGATCAAAACTGCTGTCAAAATGGACCAAAGCCAGTCCGGCCATAAAATAAAGGGCTTTATCAGTTGGTCGAAAAAAAAACGTTCCATTTTGCACGTAGATCAAAACTGCAGGCTTCTCAAAAATCCAGCGCGCACACTCCTTAACTGGTTGCCATTCAGTAACCCACAGAAAAACAATCTTTGCATCGAAGTTTAATACAATACTACAAGTGTTCTGCAAATTTCGAATAATTTGAATGAAAACTCTGCATGTTATAAACAAAACACATGCGGAAAAATTTGGGATTAAAAAAAAACATTTATATCTTCCCGAATATCCGTGCTATGTTTATGAAAATGCATGTAAATATTATGCACATTAAACCATAACCAATGATAAAAGTTACATCTCGTTATCAATTTTCTGTGAAACAGGATGGGTTAAAATCCATTTTCGCCTTCATTCCTTTCTGGTGGGCCCCCTAATTGCCCTCGTGACCGAATCTTCATTGTAATATGTATATGATACTCTACTGAATGTCACACGATTCTCCAGAACTGATTTCGAAACATAGTTTTTGTATTAATTGCAAATTTATCGCATTTTACGAAATCTTCCTTAACTTTTGTATGCCAGTGTATTATTTATGCCTTTTGTCCAACATGAATCGGTCGTGTGCATCAGGCCTTAATCAAACAGCAGTTGTATCAGCCAGTAAGCAAACAAAGCCATTATACAGCATCTATTCAGTAGAAACGAGGTAAAAAGGATCCATGAAACACTGCTTTACCATCAAAAGAAGATAACCTTTCATACTATTTAATGCCGGCTTATATTTCCTTTAACTTTGCTACTAGATGTCTTATACCATAGAATGAATTTTTACTCAAATTAAAAGATATAGATTGCCCTGTAGAGATCGACAACATCTTAACTACACTCATGATACTAATATAGTAAGTTTTCCATTATTTTAAAAGGTATCTAACTATTCTTCTATAAGAGATAATCCCCCGAAGGGGCTTTTCATTAAACTGTCTAAGTTAATGGAAAATATGACTTCACCCGTGGGCACTGTCTGCGACTGGGTAAAAATTAATTAGTATTCCCTTGCCTGTGATGAAAATGTGAATGATTCTCTTAGACATCCATGCAACTAAATTTACTAATTAGAGTAGCAGGGAATGAAAGAAAAGAGAAGTGTGTTATATTAGAAATATCAAGAGCTTCAGCTCATGCCAGAATTTGTCTGACAAGGCAGTTTGAGAGTTGTCTTAATTCGTAGATGAGCAATTATTAACTTGTTAGAAAAAACTGAGACACTGTATCTATTTGGCAATTTAACTGTTGCAATTGAGTTTTTCCCCCATAAAATGTTGATGTCATTATTGATTATTAATAACGGAAGAAGGCTATTAAATATACATTAGATTCCAGTTCGGATGATAGAAGGATTAATTAGGCTTTAAAAGTTTATTATTTTTCGCCCTCTTCCATCTAGTTAGAATTTATTTTATCGTTTATCTTAGCCACTGTGATAAATTGCAAGTGCAGTTCAAAATCAATATATATGTTCAGTTTCTATCCATATTCATCAAAATATTTGTTTTTGCTTACAGTACAATTAAATTGTTTATAGCAAAAATCACATGAGTCAATAATATCAAAATGCTGGGAGCTCTAAAAAAACTGATTAAATTTTTTGCCTTGTGGAATTTATAAATCTATAATGTGTCTTTACCGAGCTCTTGCCATTTCTTCACTCATTATTTAAATACTCCTTTAGAATTCAAGAACGATATTTTGAAAAAACAAAAACTGACTATCGATTTCTGCAATCAACGGTTCAATTAATGTCACAAATAGTTTAATATTTATTACTCTCTATAGCATTTTACGATGTAATAGGACATAGTCTCCAAGAAAATAGATTTTAGTTTTACTCTTTTTCTATCTGATATCGGTGAAGAAATTCATCAATACAAGGAGTTCGTCATGGTAAACTTTTGCACTACACTCAAGCAGGTCACTCCATTTTTTAAAAAAAATATTGCGGCGTGCTTCATCATCAAAAAAACATCATCCTATAAATAAACGCTTTCTTAACTGACCCATCTGATTTTCGTGATTTTATTTAACTTCTTTCCATCATTATATCCAGCAAGCATGTATCCATCATTATATTCAACAAGCAGTGTGTAACGTGTTATCGTTGCCCGGCCTTTCATCTTCATGAATCATATTTCATATCATCTTTCATCTTAAAATCCTGTTCTTTCTGAGCAATTTTCATTTTCAGGGTGTCGATTCTACCTAATTTGACGAATTTTTAATGAATTTAAAGAAGAAATAGTTCTGTCAGTTTTTGTCCTGCAGAAGTGAATTCTTAGTGGTATATCCGTTAAGATACGTATAAACCTTTAGTAAATATGACTATAGGGAGCGGGGGACCCTATAAAAATTTAGATTTCGTAATTTTTATAAAATTGATTTTTTACTTTCAAAAATACCATAACATGAATGTTCACCTCGTTTGAAAAGTTTTTGTCATTGGATGTATATGCCTACGACCAATGGTTGCTAAACTAAAGGCCAGGTAAAGAAAACACGTTGCACCCTGTATATGTGAAATCGCCCTAAATAATTAGTGACTAATAAAATGCATAAATTAATGTATTGAATGCTGTACTGTACCTTTAGATAAAATTCGTTCATTATTTAGGTTCTTTAAACATTATTTAATGCTAAACAAATTTTGCGACTGTCTACCACCCCAAATGCTCTTTTTTTGCGATATTTCTTAATACCCTCATAAAAGTTTTTGTACCTCAAAGATTCCAAAAACACATAGACATCTTTTCTAAAGCCGCACTCAATCCTTCTTCCGTTTTCCGGTCTCTCTATTACTTCAAATTTACATCAAACAATTTAATAACTACTGAATATTTTGTTGTTATGCAGTTTGTTGCTATGTAGTGAGAGCCATGAAAAGTTCACGTCTCCATCGAAAAAAGTAAACATCTTCAACTGTCTGAAACCATTTTCATCTGTTGCTTAATCTTCGACATAAGAGGTCACAATATCTAGAGAGTTTTTCTGCCTCAAACAGTAGGATTAACTAATCTTAAAGACTAACCTTAATGTCTCGGACACTCTCAGGATAATAAAATGGGAGAATTCCAGTTGTTCTGAAAGGTCTGTAACACCCTTTCTATAGGAAATAAACTCGCTATGCTGGTTTTATTCAACTGTCTCCCCTATTAACACATGGTGCCCTACGATATTCATACGGTATCTTTACGATGTTGTGCGGCATTTAGAATATCGTAGCAACATCGTAGAACAAAATAAGCTTATATGGTACGTAATTCGGAACAATGACTGTTTTCGCAGGCGGAGCCTATGAGTGGGGCAAAAAACCAATTAGTCTTCTCTCTCCCTTGGAGCAGAACGGAAGCGATTCTCTTATATTCTGTCTGCAACTTAAATCTCCACTGAAAAGTCTATGTAAAACTATGATGTCTATGACGTGTGTTAGATATCAAGTATTCTTGCGAGACGTTTGTCTGGCTGGCTTAGTACTAATATGAAACGAGTGGTGTAGCAACCGGAGGGGCAAGGGTGTGTAGACGGCCTGGTGACAGTTTTAGGGAGCGTCATGGGTCGAAACGATACTGCGTTTCTGCCATTTTTAAAGCAAAATATGATGAAGGGGTTTAAAAGTAATATCACACGCCTGTCATCATTTACGCTTATTGAGCCACTGATGACGACTGAGGTAGAAATAAATCAGTATTTTCTGGGCGCCACTTACCCTCGCTACGCCACTGGCTATGGTGACAAAACATTAATGCGTTTTTATTACTTTTTAAAGTCAAATACGACGATGGGACGAAAAATTATCACTGCCCTGACATCTTTCGCACAAACTGTGCATTCATGATGACGGGGGCGAAAAAAATCATATTATGACCGGGCGCCATTTATTTTCACTACGCCACCGCGAGGAGCAGCGGATAGGAAAGAGGAGGGTATAAATAATCCGGGCTTCACCCTTGGGAAACTTTATGGAAACAACATTTTTGCTTCGATTTTGCATTTTTTAAAGCCAGAAATCGACGAATAAACCTGGGAAGGGGTGGAAATTAACTACTAAGCCTCAGGGACCATTTCCCGCGCTACGCCACTATATGTTAACTATTGTTAGATGGCTGTTTTACACTATGCGCTGTTTACAGCCTCGTTTTTAGGCATGCGATTATGATGTAGCTATTGAATAATAGGGTGGGCCGAAACACACTTTTTTTCGATATCGCTATTCTAATAGTGCGGAAAGGGTTCTCTCTGGGCTCAATAAGCACGGTGTAAAATATTTTTTTTTGAATGGATAATATCTTCTGCCCTCGCATCGCACTTGGATTTTGGAAATTTGGTAAAAATTGGCAATTTTTACTCGGCGTAGGAAATATAATTATTTTTCAATATTGCTATTCTAATAATGCGGAAGAAGTGCCCACTGGGTTAAATAAGAAATGTGTAAAATATTTTTTCGATCGAATAATATCTTCTGTTGCTGCATCGCAATTGAAATTTTGCAATTTTTGAAAAAAAAGTGCACTTTTTTATGTGATATAGAAATAAATCAAACATGAAAAATATACGGCTAAAAACACTGTTTATTGCTATATAGTATTGTGCAATTGATTGTATTGCCTGAAAATTAAATAATACCCGAGTCACAATATATTAATATAATATTTGTTAAGAATATTGTAACCATAGAATGTTATGACATGCCAATACCAAAAGTTTACTTACACTTAAACAGCAAGAAAAGGCTTGAAATCAGCCTTATGGTCGAATTCAGGCATAATTGGTTGGGAAAAGAATTTGGATCTAATGAACCCGTCTCTATTTTGGAGCCCATAAACTTCAGCGGTTGCTTCTGTCACTAACTTGGCAACCGTTCCACTACCTGTGTGTGACATGGGAAGTAAACAAAGTTCCATTCTGGATTTTTCTTATCACGCACAATGGATCTAAATACATCAGTAGGATAGGATCAGGGAGGATTGGTTGAGAAGTAATAGTAATTGAAGACCAGTCAATCATTTCCGTATATTTAGTAGCTTCAAAGCTCAGTTTTGGTGGGAGAAATACACGCACTGACTTTCCATTGGAAGATGACTCTCTAGACTTAATTATACGTCGTGCAGCAAGTTCTCTGATATGAGGTCTTTCATCCTTCAACATACACAGCAAGATAATTCCAGGATGAGCAAAGAACGAATTTCGACAAATTACTCCAGCAACGACGTCCTTGAGGTCTTGAGATAAATACTTGGATGCAGAAATAGTATTCCGCGCATGCTTAACTACATCTTTAAGCGAGTGCTTAGACTTTATATTGAACCAGTTTGGAGTGTAAACTTTCATAGCAAACTCATCGATTTGTTTCAACTTCAAAGAAGGAGCTGGAGAACTAATATATAGTCGTAGAACTCTGCCCACTGTTGTCAGCCAGCGTGAATGTGATAATGTACTAGGACTGCGTCTAGAAAGTTCATCAGAACAATTACCCAATCGCACTGTTTGAGATATTTCTTGTAAGTACATTTAATCTTTGCTTAAATCACGTCTATCAGTTGTTAGTAACTCGCCGTCAATGATTTCGAAAGTTGTCATTGGCAAAGTTTCACATGTAAGGAGCGCCTTCCCAATATTATCAGAATCTGATTTTGGACCATTTGTTGGCACATCCAACGTTTCAAACAGATGCTTCAGTGTTAGTTCATTAAAATGCGGGAGACATATTACCCACTGCAGAGGTTTAACAAGTTTCAATTCCAAGCACCAAATTACACAGGAATTAACAGATGTGCCGTCACAACCAATTGCCAGAAGCTGAGAAAGTTATCTTGTGATCCCTTCAAAATATCCGATAAATAGTCGAGGAAATCTGTTTTACGGTGCCAAATGATGGACTCAAATGAGTAATGTAACGTGAACCCGGTTCTTCAAGAGATAAATGTTCCTCTTTTTCTTTTATCGTGTATATTTTAGTATCTACTCTCTCCTGTATCAATGTAGAATCTTTACGACCATCGAAATACAGCCCCTTCAACGGTAATGCCTGAGCTTTACTTAAAGCTTGGAATCTTAAATCCTTTCTAACTTTAGCCTTTTCCCTTCGCAGCTTGTTTTTGTCAACCACCATATCTGACTTGTTGCTAGTTATGAGACCGACATCGTAAAGAACACTTAAACCAATTTCAGCCACAGCCCAGTCCGAGACTCCAAACTTGTCTCCACCCACAGCAGTTGAAGGAGGCCAAGTCGCATTTGTGATGATTCAGATACAAACGAAGTTAATTGTTTGTGCTTAGGATCAGTAAGAGAGATTAAGGGGTCTATTCTGATACCCCCGGTTGGGTTAGGAGACGTCACTTTTCCCGTTGTTGACGTGCGGAAAAAGTGGCGTCTCCCAACCCAATCGGGGGTACCAGAATAGACCCGTAAACAGTTCGATGTCGATGGTTTGTAAGTGTTCAGATTTAAATCTACTTCAGATATATCTGAAGAACAATCCGTTTCTTCATCATAATCTACATAGCCCGTTACACGTTGCTTGTGTATGATTCAAATATAAATTGTGAGCCTTTCTATAAGCATTATCAGCAATATTCTGAAGTCGCTTCCTGTATGAAAATACAAGAAAAAGTGCACTTTTCTTCAAAAATTGCAAAATTTCAATTGTGATGCAGGAACAGAAGATATTATTCGATCGAAAAAATATTTCATACCTTTCTTATTGAACCCAGTGGGCATCTCTTCCACACTATTAGAATAGCAATATTGAAAAATAATTATATTTCCTACGCCGAGTAAAAATTGCCAATTTTTACCCAAATTTCTAAAATCCAAGTGCGATGCGGGGGCAGAAGATATTATCCATTCAAAAAAATATTTTACACCGTGTTTATTGAACCCAGAGAGAACCCTTTCCGCACTATTAGAATAGTGATTTCTAAAAAAAGTGTTTTTAGGCCCACCCTATTGAATAAGAGAGAGGCATATTTAATAAGAATTAGGTATCAATTCAGTAGATACGAAGATAAAGTAGGCGATAATTCTTTAGTGGTATGAATTCACCTGCGAAAGAAGACAGATTATAAAGCAATTTCTTATGGAAAGAATGTATTCATAAAATTTATAATTTAAATATAGAACCACTCCACTTAGGAGTAAAATGTTTTGCTCTTATCGCTTTCGTTAATGAACTACGAATTTAATCTGAATTTGACATGTACAAAACAGTAAATAGCACTTAACTATGCTTTACCTTTCATTTTACTGTCTTTTTTGTGTTTTAACGGCATATTACGTACAGCACTTTGTTAAACATCAGTTACCTTAAATTTATCGATATATAATGTATTCTAAAGTGAACCGAATTACAACTGACTAATTAATGAGATTTAAAAATAACAAACTTTGATTAGCTTTGTAATAAAACACGAGATGTATTTGACAAAGCGAGATGTGATGTAATTCTGTAATCCTGTTCTCGGATATAATCCTATTTTAAATAAAGTTCTTAAACGTGCATATTTCGCCAAAGTCCTGAACATAAAATGTTGCATTGCTTTCGTAAACATAACCTCTTGATAAATGAATTAGCTATTGTGTTTAATGAAGAAGGATTAGAAGTAAGGCTTCTGTGTCAATAGAGAGACGTTGAAGATGGAATTCAGGGCGAAAGCGAGATGAGTTTTGAAAAATGGTATCTTGAATTAAATGAAAATCACGTGGTCGATTGGGAGTGAAAGATTTATTTATTCTTCTTTCGTCTGTTAGTGAGGAAATCATTCATTTCCCATTTGGGTTATTGACTCTCTTCTCACATAATCGCTACCGGAAGCTGAGTTTAAATCTGATAAAAGTCTTCGAATAACAATAATGGTATATCCACCGTATTGCAACTTAATGGCGAAATAGTTTTCTTCACATCCGTCTGCTAACTTTAAAGAGCCAACCATGAAACAAAATCTTTGATCAAATGATAGATTTCACAAACATTGTAATTGTTTACAGGTGCTGCACAGTCTGTTCAATTTAAGTTTCCTTCTGTAGGAGAATTTACAAGGCCCTCGAAAGAAATGTTTACTTTTTAAATTTAGAATATCGTCGCTTAACAAGCAACACCACCTATCTCAATTTTTTGAAAATTCAAAGAGAGAGAAACAAAATACTCAATTTTTCGAAAAACAATATCGAATATTTCTGAATTTATTTAAAATCTAATATGAACTTGAGACACCACATGCTCCAACCAAATATGAAAAACATCTCAGAAATGCGCATTAGTTTTGTTGCGAAAACTTGAGTATTTCCTTCCTATTTCAAATTAAAAAAAATTGAGATAGATGGCGTTGCTTGTTAAACGACGATACGCAAGTATGGGAGAGTGCCATATTAAGTATGGGGGAGGAAGATAGAAATTAAAATAGGAGTTATTTTAAACATATCATAATAACATATAATACATACATATACATAAATTCTTAAGTGCAGTACATGCAAATAATGTTTTATTCATTAGCACAGTACCTACAAAAAGCGTATTATTCGTGGGTACAACACATGCAAACAATAACTTCCTAACAAATAAATTTTTATTGCTGTTTTAGTTTAAAAATAGTCATTTTCTCGCAGTGTACTCATTTTAGTCCAAGCTTTTATTAATTTCAATTTTTAGGTAAGTCGAGTTTTTATTGTCGTTTTCTCAGCTTCAAAACAGCCAAATTGGAAAAAAATAAAAAGCATAAGAATGCAAAACATCCTATTGATTATCATTTGCAATTCTTATATTCATTCTTTTTCTTCTAAACGTTGTTCAATACGTTTCATTTCATTAAAATAAAGCTACAGCTACTAATCAATACAATTTCTCAATGTCCATTGATTGTCTTCAATGGATGTTACCTAAAATTGTGCAATTTCTGGTTAAAGAACCAAAACGCCGTTGCGAATTCAATTAGTATTAGTTAAGAGGTGTTTCCTGCAGAGAAAGCTTTCCACCTCATTCATGAACATTAATGCGTCTAACTGGATCGTTATCACGAAAGCTCGCAGCACGCATGCAATTTCGGCTTCCCCGTTGTTCTTTTGATGTGGCTTGCGTGCCATTCCGGACTTCAACCCTCACGACAGCGAAATTTATCTACATTCTCTGTCATGGTAAAGTAGTTTCCACCGACTTTTGCAAAATACAAATGCAATTATAAGAAGGAAATCTAGCATATAGAAAGCAATGGAGACAGCTTTGAGCCTTGAGGAACGCCACTCGTGATATAAGATCTAAGTTCTGGACGTGCAGATGAATCACAGAGTCGGAAATGGGGTATAAATGCTGCAACGAATTGCCGAATGTTCTGTGGCAAAAGATTTATCTCAGTAATTAAGTAGTGGTCGCATAGATCATAGGGGTTTCGTGTGATGCCCATTGTTTTGTGTTGTTAAAGAGTTTCATGCTGCAGTTGATGTCCATGAGAAATGCTAAATTTTCATCTTTTTACGGTTCATGTAAGATTGAGTTATATCGTTTCATGTCATAGTCTTTGAAACTCTTCTTGAAAATAAAATACAAATTTAATGACAAATAGGAATTTTTCTTTTTAATTAACGTTATAACATAAAATATCTTTTACATAATTGTATTTATTACATTTAACATTAGACATTCACAATTTATTAGACAACACAAACATATGACTGTTAGAGATTAAAACCATTATCTAGGTACATTAACAAGCTCAAGATTTAGTAATATGCTCTCAGGCTATGAGTTTAGCTCTCATTGATAATAGCACGAATCTAAAAATTCCTTTAATAGTATTAATCTAATTCATTTAATAGTATGAATCCAAAAATTCCTTTAATAGTATTAATCTAATTCATTTAATAGTACGAATCTAAAGATTCCTTTAATAGTATTAATCTAATTCATTTAATAGTATTTATCTAATTCATTTAATAGTATTAATCTAACTCATTTAATAATATTTATCTAATTCATTTAATAATATTTATCTAATTCATTTAATAGTATTAATCTAATTTATTTAATAGTATGAATCTAAAAATTCCTTTAATAGTATTAATCTAATTATTTTAACAGAACGAATCTAAAAATTCATTTATTAGTATGAATCCAAAAATTCCTTTAATAGTATTAATATAATTCATTTAATAGTACGAATCTAAAGATTCCTTTAATAGTATTAATCTAATTCATTTAATAGT
>BGPR01003282.1:113378-136082 GCA_013235015.1 Araneus ventricosus | reverse complement strand
TTTTTTATGAATAAGTAATAATGTCACCAGATAAAATAATCAGTTTAGCTTTTCTGTACGTCGTAGAATGCATAATATTAATAAAGATTTAATTTACATATCAATTTTTTTATGAATAAGTAATAATATCACCAGATAAAATAATCAGTTTAGCTTTTTTGTACGTCGTGGAATGCATAATTTTAACAAAGATTCCATTTACATATGAATTTTTTATGAATCATACTGAGTATTATGGCTCATATCTCATAACTGAGGACGTCCAGAAGTAGTTTAACCTGTTAACCGGGTATGACGAAATACTTCAATGGGAAACGAATGGTACAAAAGTAAATTCCCCTTTTAACAGTTTATAGTGAAACCGAAATTCTAATTTGAATTTAATGTCCAAATATAGTGAGAGCAATATTTCTTCTCATAACATTAACATTCGTAGAAACAACGCGAGTGAATGATTTCATGAAATGTTAAAATCGGCGTGAATTTCATTAAGAAAATAAAAAAAATTAATAAAATTGAGTTTAAAATTAATATTCAAAAATTATTAGAATTAAAGAAAAATATCTTGCAAATAAATTTAAATCACTGAAAAGATATATTTTTTTTAAATTTAAAAAGTGGAGTAAAAATGAGTTTTCTGCAATAATAGACTCCGAAGATTTAAAGACAATTTATTTTTAATTAGAGCTCTAAAACTTTGAAACTCTCTTTTCTAGTGAGCACCAACACAAGAAATAAGCACGTCAGAAATTTCATAGCTCCAGGTCCATCAGTCTTCCCTGTAGAGTAAAGGCTCCCTACCCTTTTTCCCTCGAGTACCCCTAATTAGTCTTTATATTTTCGCGTACCCCCTACCAACCATCCGTCTGTACAAAGAACTTTTTATCAATAACTAGCAGTACGCGCACGGCGTTGCCCGTGGAATCAGGACTGGGGAAAAATGACAACAATGAGACGAAAAAGTTTTTAAAACAGAATCAAAGCAAAAGATACACATTATTTGATTTTCCTGCTTATTTTTTTAGCGCTACAGTATAGAGTACGTTAATCCAAAACAATATTACAAAATTGGAACGTGAAAATTATTATTATACAGCAAGCAAAATATAAAATTGAATCCGAAAATAATAATTGAAGTAATTCATTCAGGTGAAGGTCATGACGTATCCTGCGCGTCCGCTAATCAAAATTGTTCAATTCAGCCAGCTACGTTCCGAAGAAGTGCCGCGCGAGGTACTCGATCGAGAAAAATAACTCTCAACCGTCCAGAAAAAAATTAATTAAAAAAACACGGGGGAAAATATTTTAACCGTTCTTGTTTTAAATCCGACAGAACCGTTCTAGTTATAAGCGGAAAAAAATTGAAATAATAGAGTTATTAGAAAGTCGGATGCAACAAATTTAAAATCAAAAGTAACATCTCGATGCCAAAACTGGGTATTTTTTAAAAATTTCTCAAAATTCAGTAAATTGCGTTAGAAATTCAAAACTAACTTCATTAGAACTGAAATCGCGTGCTCTTTCCGATGGTGTATCTATTTTTTTCGTGCAGTTATTTGAAACCATTCAACTGAGAAATTAGTGCGAAAAATCAACCAAAACAACACAAAACACTAAATAAAAAATTTCTAGATTAAATTTTAAAATTTCGGCTTCGAGGTGCATTCAGTCACCATTGCGACTACCTGTGTGCCAAATTTCATGGCTGTAAGTGCGATAGCTTCGACTGGACATCGCAGACAAACACACACGGACACACACAAACATTGCTTTTTATAAGTATAGATGTTAAGAGCTAAGCTTAAGAGTCAAATGACTCGAATTATTAACATTTGTAGGACTTATTTTTGATTTTACGTTTTATTCCATTTTTACAATAGTATTAGTTCATCGTCTGAACAAATCAGTAACAGTCAGATGAAATCAGTATTGTTACAAACATGGAAAGTCGCTTCCCAGGAATGTGAGTCTTATGGTTGCGAAGGGAGTTTTACAGGGGTAAGTATGAAATGACCGACAGCAGCCACCTCTGGACCCCCGACCTTGGCGACAAACTTGGCGACTTGGCGACAAATTTGGCGACTTTGGCGACGAAATATGGGATCTCAAAGGTGCTGGAATCTTCTCGATATCTCTATTAGCAGAGGAGATACGCTTGAATGCACTTCTAGTACATTCCATGTGACATCACGGCCCGCCTCGGGAGACTATATAAGGAGAGCGCTTGGATGACGGAGGGTGGTGTTGATCGACTAGGATCGCCTTGGAGCGCGAACGTCTTTGAAGTTCTATCCGCTGTGCGAGCTAGTAAGCTGTTAGACGCCGAGCTGTAGTAGTGTTGATCCATTGGGAACGACTTGAGATCTTCGTCCGCAGTGCGAGCTAGGAAGCTGGTGAGCTGAGCGCTATTGAAAGTGCAGTTATTGTCGTTACTAGTTATTTGCTGACTGTTTGGTTTGTTAGATAACAAGGTGCTGAACTGTTATTACCTGTGAATTGTTGTCTGTTTGCATTGATAATCTCTGCAAGAACTATTGTTTCCTGTACCTGCGCTACGTGTTTTCCTGCATACTTGTAAATAAACCTTCATTCTCCATTATCCTGCGTGTTAGACTGTTTACACCATACACCCACAGTAAGACGTTTGCAACAGTATTCTAATAATTTCTGTTTAATTTAAGGATAGCTAAAAATTGCACTTCCTTTTGTTTTCTTTTTTACTTACTTTGAGGTTAGGTTTAGGACTTGCGCAACTTTCACTTTTACTTTTTACAAGAACTCGGGGGAAACAAAATTCTGTATAATTTTTATTCCCTGATGTTTTCTTAAGACAGCCATTACCGACTTTGAGTTCGCGTACCCCCAGTCCTGATGTTTTCTTAAGACAGCCATTACCGACTTTGAGTTCGCGTACCCCCAGTCCTGATGTTTTCTTAAGACAGCCATTACCGACTTTGAGTTCGCGTACCCCCAGTCCTGACCAGTCCTGAAGTTTTATTAAGACAGCCACAATGACTTGAGTTCATTTTACCCCCAGTCCTGATGTTTTCACAGCCATTACCTCGACTTTGAGTTCGCGTACCCCAGTCCTGATGTTTTCTTTAAGACAGCCATTACCGACTTTGGAGTTCGCGATACCCGTCCTGAAGTCTTATACAGACATGACCATTACCGACTTTGAGTACTGCGTACCCCAGTCCTGATGTTTCTTAAGACAGCATACATTACCGATCTTTGAGTTGCATACTCCCCAGTCCTGAATGTTATTAAGACACATTAGCACGGACTTAAGGTTCGCTACCCCAGTCTGAAGTCTCTTCTTAAAGACACCATGTACTACCGTACTTTGAGTTCGCATACCCCATGTCCTGATGTTCTAAGCGGCATTGACTGAGTTGCTCATCCGACCTAAGAAGCTATTACCGACTTTGAGTTCGCGTCCTCCAATTCGATGTTTTCTGAGACAGCCATTACCGACTTTGGTTCGCTTTCTCCCAGTCATGAGTTTTCATTAGCGCCATTACCGACTTTGAGTTCGCGTATCCGCCAGTCCTGATGATTTTCTTAAGACAGCCATTACTTTCGACTTTGGTTCGCGTACCCCAGTCCTGATGTTTTCTTAAGATTAAAATATTACCACTGACTTTGAGTTCTCAGTCCTGATGTCTTCTTAAGACAGGCATTACCGACTTCCTGAGTCTGCGTACTTCCCAGTCCTGATGTCTTCTTCTTCTTCAGACAGCCATTACCTTTGAGTTCGCGTGTACTCCCAGTCCTGATGTCTCTTAAGACAGCTATTACGATCTTTGAGTTCGCGTACTCCCAGTCCTGATGTCTTCTTAAGACAGCCATTACCGACTTTGAGTTCGCGTACTCCCAGTCCTGAAGTTTAATTAAGACAGTTATTATCGACTTTGAGTTCGCGTACTCCCAGTCCTGATGTCTTCTTATGTCCGACATACCGACTCTGAGTTCGCGTACCCTCAGGGGTACGCGTATCACAGGTTGGGAATCTCTGCTGTAGAGCGATTTGAATGATTTTTGCATCTCACAATTCACAGAAAGTATGCCAAATTAAAAGAATTATCATGTTAAAAGTTGACAACCTCTATCTGACAACTCAACATCAAACTTTGAAATAATTGTTATTCAGCAACATTCAATATCCACCAATGTGATCACCTTACTTTTGTAGCTCACAAGTTTCCACAACGAAGTGGAACGAAGAATAGAGGATGTAGAATATTGTAACAGGAATAGGAAAAAGAGAGATAATTTAGTGTCATTTAATCGATTAATACTTAGATAATCACTATTTAAATGTCACAAATAAGAGAATAATTTTAGTTTTTTTCCAGATATTTTTCCAAAGGACATCAAAAATTTAAATCACGGTATTGAATGACGTCTTTTCTGACGCTGCACGAGGCAATTCAATGAGGCAGTAACTGCCCTCTTTTCCTTACTTCTCTTTTGGAAATGAAAGAGTAGGATAAGGCTCACTCGGATTTACTCCTGTCATGCCTATTGGCGTGCGAGTGACGTCGAATGACCGTCTCTGCGAAAGCTCGAGTGCTGAGGATGGAGTCCTAGTAGCTATCACGGCCACGGCCTGATCCTTCCCGCAGAAGGTACGTACTTTCACAGGAGGGAGGTAAACCACCATTATTGTTCCCACCAGGGAAACGAGACCCCGCTTACTTATCTGGCGGCTTCTTATCCGTGAACTCGTGGTGCCTCCCGGGAAAGAGTAGGGTAACCGCAAACCGTGTTACCCCTGCTTTGGCATGCGGGGCCTTGAATGACAGCCGCTGCAATAGCTCGAGTACTGAGGCAGGCGTCCTAGTAGTTCGGAACAGATCGGGCCGTGGCCTGACCCTTCCCGAAGGAGGTATGTACTATCATTGGTGGGAGGTAACACAATCCAACATTACTATACCCCCAGGGGAAGCGAATTCCTGTTTATTTATACGGCAGAAACTCATATCCGTGTACTCGCGATATCCCAGGGATGTGATTGACTGTAAAGATTTGGAATTGCCGTTGAAAGTGTTAATAAGAGAAATTGTTTGTAAATAAATGTTATTGACACGCTAATCTTTAATTTAAATGGAAATAAGCTTTAACTTTGTGCCCTTTGCATGAGTCCCTTTAAGCTGGGCATTCAGGAGAAATCTAGGTATGTTATTTGTCCTAACAGCAAATTTGTCTAACAGTGCCATTTGTCCCAACAGCAAATTTGTCTAACAGTGCCATTTGTCCTAACAGCAAATTTGTCTAACAGTACCATTTGTCCTTTATACAGCGAAAATTAACTAAACAGGAATGAAGAAATGCCAATAACTCAGATGAAAATTGCTCATCCATAGGATGTAACTGATTTTGCGCTATTTATTCTCAATATATTGCAAAATAGAATCCACAGATAATTTTGTTTACGGAATCTTGTATTTATTTTAAGATAGAGTAATTCAGGAAAGTAACAATGAATCACAAAATGATTAAATTATTTTTACTATTTTTTGACGTGAATTGATAGAATAATTGTTGCCTTAAGGATATCAATAACTGTGTCGCGTTTAAACTTTTTTTTTATTTCTCTCTAATATACTTTGGGGAACGAAACAAGTCATTTTGAAAAAAAATTCTGATTTAATTTTTTCACAAGCGTCGATTGTTTATAGATTTTAAAAATAGAGGCTAAGTATAAAAGTCATAAGAAAAACGCATAGAAAACAATTGACGGAAGTGTTTTAGGGCCTTTTTAGAATCTTTTAAATGGTGATAAATTATGGAAAAGCTTTACCTGTCTGATCCGCTTACAGAAACTAATTTTAAACTTGGGATTTAAAAAGTTCTTTTTAACATGAGCTCTCACGCCTAAATGCTTTATTTTGTGCACATATTTCACTACATCAATGATATGCCTTATGAAACTCCAATTAGTCATCAGATTTTTTTGAAGTAGAAAATGAAGATGCATTTTGTTCATTACCAGGAAAATTAATGCTGGCTTTAGCATTTTGATGCAAACAAGCTCTTAAATTTACGACAGCCAAACAACTATAGAACAAAAAAATTCCTTTTATTCTTCGGATCTTATAAATCTTCTTTGTTTCTGAAAATGAAAAATGCAGATTAATGTCTTTAAAGTTTACCTGTTTTCGCTTTTTGTGGTCTTACTTCAATTCTTCAGTGACACAATTTTTTTTGCTGTCATATCGTATTAATGCATTTCCTCACCCTAAATATCCTCTTTATTAATGTCATTTTTCAAAGGAATAAATCTTTGGAGTTTCAAAAAAAAATTGCTTTCATGTATTTTATGCGTTGAATTTCATTGCACTCATTCGTTTTTTAGGGAAAATAAAAAAATATTAGGAAATGATTAAGTACAAAAACATCCAGAATGATTGACATTGATTAATTTCCAAACCCGCACAGCTTAATTTCTTAGGTAATAAGAATGTACACGGTGATTATAAAAAACTTTGCCAATTTATGACTCCCTAGCGAGCCTCCCTTTCGAGGGAGCGGAATAAAATTTTGAATGCAGGTATTATATGGTATGCGCTGAGGAATGTTGTGAAAAACAATAATCCAGCTCTCACAGTTACGGTTACAATAAGAAAAGTTCGAAATTTTCAATTGGTAACCCCTCTTTTTTCACGAAAACGTGATCCTCCCAGTAAAAAACTTAAAATGGAGTTGGAAAGGTATTTTTAGCGCGTAAAATTGTGGAGCTAGGTAGAGACAAAAGAAAGGGAAACTAACCTATAACTGATAGAGAAACAGTAGTCAAGCACTAGTTTTTCACTTTTTTTGTCTCTGCCTAGAATAGCTATTTTACGAGCTAAAAATACCGTCCCAACTACATTTTAAGTTTTTTACTGGGAGGATCACGTTTCCGTGAAATAAGTGGGTGTTGCCATTTGAAAATTTCGAAATCCTCTCACTGTAACCGTAACTGTGAGAGCTGGATTATTGTTTTTTACAACATTCCTCAGCGCATGCCATATAATACAGTAGAACCCCGGTAATCCCGACACGCGCTAATCCGGAACCCTCGGTAATCCGGACGGTCCATGGAGAATGATGCAAACCCAAAACCTGCGCTGATCCAACCCATGGATCAGAATGTTATTCAAAATATCAAGCTGGGATATCGCAAGTTGCTTCTTACGACGATTCTCAATGATCCTCTGCACAATGAAAACTTGGAAAAAACACAGACAAATGTAAATTTAAAAGATGTCGTGTTTAGTCTTGCTAACTGGGCATCTGTGTCTACATTGCTGATCAACAAGTCGTGGAAAAATGAGCTTCCCAATTTTATTGATTCTATAAACTCCATCAAAATTTCTCATTCTGAGGCTAGGGCGGCACTCAACACTTCATTACATTAGGCTGAAGAGCAAAATTGCGAAGCACACGGAAATTATGCTCCTCAGACGTTTAAGAGACCGCGCAAAGAAAAATCCGACTTTATTGGACACTGATTATGTTCATTCACTTGCATATGTAGTAATTGTGTATGTACATATCATTTTCATTCAATTTATCCATACAATGTTAGTTCATACAAATATACCATAGTACCTATACGTACAATTTTTGAAAGAAGTGTTTTACGTTATTTTTTAAAAACCTCGCTAATCCGGACGTCCATGTGCCTGAATTCGTCCGGATTACCGGGATCCTACTGTACCTACATTCAAAATTTTATTCCGTTCTCTCGAAAGGTATGCTCGCTGGGGAATTATTAATTTGAAAAGTTTTTTCTATAATCACCCTGTACATTATATACCGCGACTTCCAAAAGCGTGAAAAAAATTTAAAAATAATGATTCGAAAATAAATGAAGATAAAAAGAGGAGATTTTCATGGAATGGATAGGAAAGTAGGCGGATTTTTTTATTGACGAAAACAAGCAAAGGTTGCTTAAATAGTTCTTTATTTGACTAACAGATAGATTGCAAGTGACAAGCTGCTTACAAGTTACAGATAACTGTAGCCTAGTGGTAAGGTCTCGGCCACGAGGCTGGACGGTTCCAGGTTCGAAACCCCAATCCATCGACCTTCCGACGTGTATGGGGCATGCAGCCCGTTAAATCATGAAAAGTTGCCAAACATTCTCCCGCTGGTGTGATGCAAATATACCCATACTAGCCGAGCCTACCCAAGAAAAGTGTAAGGTCGGGAAAGGACCAGCGGGGCGAGAGCCGCCCCACCATGGAGGAGAGGATTTAATAGATGGAAACGAGGGTGCCAGCTTAGGTGTAAACCTCATAATCTGACCGTGGTCCAAATTAGGAGGTCCATCCAAAAATAGTCCTCGTGTTGCTTCAAAAAGGGACTTTAAAATACCTAAAACTGAATCTTACAAGTTAAAAATTAGCTTCTATCTGTGCAGTGTGCTGCTGCTGCTGCCCGTCCTTCAGGAACAGAGCTGTCAGAAGAAGCATAATCAGAAGAAGCATAATCAGAAGAAGCACCGTTTACATCATTAACTCCTTAATACGTTAGTTGCCACGACTCACGCTTGAAATTCGAACCATCTCTCTAATTAAATGACTCCTTCTTTGCTATCTCTTAACTACAGCAGAGGAGGAGTCATCTGATTATATAGTAGGTAAAAAAATTGCATTTGATGGCCGTGTGAATAGTATTTGATTAACGTGTGAACTAGATTGTTTTCTTAGCTATCTAATTAGATGACACTTTCTGTTTTGGGAATGCATTTTTATTTTAACCCTTCATTGGATAGTGTATCAAATTTGATACGTATTTTATTTTTCATGTTAATAATGAATAGAAAAATTTTTCGTCTACTCTTGCACGCTGTATCAGATTAGAAACATCTTAAGTGACCGGATAATAATCATTCTTTCCATTTTCCATGGACAGCAAAGGTCCCACTGATAAGTCTGTGGTGGTCAGTTATTCAATTCCTGATACACCTATTGACGTATTTATGCAGTTTATAGCATTTGAAAGGAGTCTTGCATCTTTGATGGTTTCATCAATCGACCTTCTACAGTTTGTTAAAATTTGATATTAATTTTAAAATATTTTTTATTGTTTCATAAAAAAGAAATAGTGATTTGATTCGTTCATTAAATTCAATTTAATAATTTTCCAATTCTATTTTCATTTTTTTGTGTATTTTCCTGTTTTTATAAGTGAACTTCCCATGACAAAAGCATTTTCTATTTTGAAATTTAAAAAAAATCGTGCATTGAAGGGTTAATTCAATTGAGAACCTAAAAGACAGTTGAAATATTTATGGATTCCACGTAATTTTGCATTGTTCATAATTGTTCATCATTGAATTATGCACGTAATTTTGCATTGTTCATAATAGTTCATCATTGAATTATGCACGTAATTTGTTCATAATTGTTCATCATTGAATTATGCACGTAATTTTGCATTGTTCATCATTGAATTATGCACGTAATTTTGCATTATTCATCATTGTACATCATTGAATTTTGAACGTAATTTTGCATAATTCAATGTACGTACGGCGTACGGACAAACCAGTTAAGGTGCTAACGTCCCGTTTTGAAGCAATAGGAGGAATATTTACGAAGGACATCGTAATTTTGAACATCGGTCAGATGTTGAGGGAGGCATCTGAGCTGGCACTCCACTCTCCAAACTGCCTCACCACCCCAGCGCCCATCCATCAAAGTGAACTCGAAACCCTGTGGGTGAGTTGGTGGACCTGAATTATGGGCACCACACCAGCGCTAGGACGTTTGGCCACCACATATGCTTTGACATGCAACAGGTCCAATACAGTGCGGATCTTCAGTGGAATCGGGTTTCAAACTTGGAAAACTCCTTTACTTGGACTTTACCACCCGGCCACCGCGGCTTCAATGCACACTCTAAAATGACGTTCTGTCGCCATGCTACAGAGCGCTCACAAATAACATAAACTATTTTTTAACGCGTCCCTGTGTCTTCATCGAAAAAAAGGCACCAATTAAGAAATCAGTGGTGAAGCCGCACCAGATATATTTTTGTTAGAAACAAAACTATTCAAACATCTTTTCTTTTGTATTTCGTCATAAAATATCAGGCTTCTTTCCCATCCACATCTTTTAATCTTTATTCAATTTTCTTTCATCAATTTTTAAAGTTTTTACTGATTTGTGGATCACCCGGTATTTTTGGAGATAAAATGCGCTTTTAATGACACTGGGCATTTAAAAACTATCATTAACCTACCTTCATTCATGGAAGTTACTTTTTTAAATCAAGGTAAGTGTGCGTTTATGTATATTGTCTGCCTACGCGCTGATATATTTGACATTTCTTACTAGCTATTTATTTTCAAAATTATATTGTCATTATTATGGTAATGTTTGTAAGACATTTATACGCTAACATCTTGTATTTTTTGTCTCCTTCTGTACATAATTTTAAATCTTTCATTTTACTAGACTTTAAGCTTTGCAAGAAATTGTTTTGCTGTGAATAATTGAAATAGGAAGAATCAACATAATAATGCTTTTAAATCATAAGTCTACTAAGTCATCATATGCCTACTACCCCCAATAGTAAGGCGAGGAAATATATTTCGAAATATCAATTCAAGTAGGATGCACTGTTAGGTAATACAATGAGGTCTATTTTAATTCAATAATACGAGATTCTATATTTCAGCTAATATCACATTATTTTTACTCTAGGGTTTTACATTTTATAATTTGTTTTGCGCAGCATAGCAAAACATGACTTTTGTACCATTAAGCTATAATAACAAAAACCTTCTATATTATTGCAAATAACCGGGGGGTGGCATTTCAGATTTTGGGATGAGAAGCCGCTGGATAATTAAGCGGGGTCTCGCTTCCTTTGGTGGGAGCAATAATGATGGTGGAGCTCTTAGGGACCATCTCCGATGACGGGTCCTGCCCCGGTAATGGGGCGATGGTAGATGTCTTCGCAAGAGTCGCTCGTTTTGGGGACTATTAAGCGTCCGATCACGGTGCCAGTAATAATTATCGCGGCGGCCGGTCATTCAATATTATACAAATATTAAGACAGGACGGGGTTCTCTTTTAAAATACAGGGTGTCGTGTATAAAAGTATTCAAATATGATATCTTATAATTAAATATTAACTAATAAGAATGAAGAAATATTTATTTAAATAAAAATAACATCTCAAAAAGTTTTTTAAATGTCTATGCAGTTCGAAGTGTGCATCTTTCGTAGCCCCACCAAATATAGATGGTAATCTAGTTCTCGCCAAGTCGTCCGTAGCATATCAAGTCTTAGTGGCGGAATTGCTTGAATGATACTCGTCTTCAACTCATCCTACACTTTCACTTTTTCGTTTATTCACAACAGATTTAACGTATCACGTACATGATCAACAGTCTCAGTAGACTTAGGAGTTGCTAGTGTGCGATACCAAAGTTCAAGTCTCTCTTAAAGTTCTATGCCATTGGTGAATGAATTTCGATGTTGGGGATCCCATTCTGTTCCTACACACCACTGAAAACGTGCCACAGGTATAAATTCAGCTAACCAAAGCACACACTGCACCTTATTCTGTGGCTTCGACAAATTAACTAATGAATCCTTATGGAATTCTACTGAAGGAGATTTTCGTTTCCTCGCCAATTCTTGACTATTGTACGCATGCAGGGCTGAACGGTTTGTTACGGACTTGTAATGTCGCTTCCCTGCTATGTCAATGTTATGGTTGGAAAATACATTTAAAAGGGTTTTATTGCATGCCGGGGTAATGGAAGTCAATGACACCGACCTTGGCGCAAAATGACTGTTCTCGAAAATACTAGAATTATCGTCCTATCTCTAATAGGGACGGAAATATAGAGATTGTTCTAGATTATTCTGTGCGATGTCACGCCCCGTCAGAAAGGTTACAAATACCCTGTGGTGCTGAGATGTGTGAATAAGTTTGAAGGTCTTTGATTCTCTTTGGAGTCTTGTCTGTAGTGCGAATTGGTCAGCTGTTAGATGCTGAGCTCTATTGTTCGTGCTACTATTATTTATATTGCTAAATTGTACAAGCGCTGTTGTTTTCGTGATACCTGTCCTTCGAATTTCTGGAATATTCGTTAAATAAAGCGTCATTTCCAATTATCTAGCTTCTTGAACTTTTTTCACCATACACCCTCCGGTCGAGTTTTTGTAACAATTTTCTACCGAAAAAATCTAGGGAGGTATTCCGATTCACGGAGGAGAAGTCTATTAAATTCTAATGAATTGCTCTGTAATTGTAAGCAATTATTTTTGGATACTTTAAACTCGAACCCTTTGTATTTGATGATGCATAAATACCTTTGAAAATCATGGATGAAATATTTCCTTTCTTATGAAATACTCTTCCATCTATAACAAATTAGATTATTTTTAAAAATTACACAGAATTTTTTCTATTGAACAAAGTATACCATCTAATACCAAAATTACTTTTGAAGTACAAAATTTTATATATAGTCTGCTTTCAAGTGAAATGAATAGAAATCACTTTTTTAAATAAAAATTCTTTAACTTTCTGTTTACTGCCAGGAAAAAAATACTTCAGGAGTTGGCATCATTCAATTTTTATCAATTTCGAAACGCAAAGTTATCCTAACAAGTTTTTGATGTTTTCAATTTCATCAAACTGAAACGCAAACACATAGAGCAGAATTTAGAAAAATACAGAATAAAGGCTGATGCTGTCCTACAATTTTTTCTCTCAATAAATACAACCACGTGTTGTATTTCCAAACCACAATCTATTGAAAAGTGAATGCTGAAATATTGCCGTCTGTGAAACCCAAAAAGGAATTGCTATTTTATCAATTTTACAGCTTTCTACATAACATAAAAAATTCGACTTTTTCGTGCGCCATCAAAAAATCATACCAGAGTTAAAAAATCCAGTTGTGAACTAAAAATATCTGCAAGAGATGATTTCTTCTCTAAGATGAAAATTTCAGCGTATAATTCTTAGGAAATCTTTTGCCTTTTATGTCGGGGGTAAAAATATTCTATTTTAATTTTGTGACATGATTCTAGGAAAATGAAAGAAAGAACTCAGTAAAAATAGAAACAGAGTTCGAGATAAAAGAAAGACGAGGATTTTCCGAAGAAATATAATCGACTCTTGATTATGATGTATCTCACAGGGTTTCTTCCTTTTGATGTTTGAATCCTATATATGGCCTCTAGATTAGGATCGATATGTTAAAGAAACTTATAAGACACTGTTAAGAATTTTTTTTATCTGAGAGACTTTATGGGGTTTCTTATAAACGATTGAAAACGATCTTGTCTGACTTTTATTAAAATATTTTTGCTTTAAATATGGGCACTATCTGATTTCAATCTCTCATAGGACATATTAAACATGTGCAATTCCATGTACTAAATAAAATATGCAATAGATTTTATTTTCAACTTTTCTGATTTTTTGTACTGTCATATCTTATAGAAAACTTTACTTTCTTTTACTCCTATAGATCCTATACTGGGTACTGCTTCTCATGTATTTATGCAGTAATAATTATTATATAATACAATTTCTTCCTGATAGTTTTGAATTCTATATATAAGATATCCACTTAAATAAGTGCCAACCCCCTTAACTTCAGAACAACTGCAGCTATAGTCACGAAAGTGGTGTCTAGGTGTAGTTAAACGTCTATGAACTACAAGATAGTGGAAAAAGTCAATTACAAAGTTGTAGAGAATTATCGATTTAGGCAAAAATCATCTCGGAGACATTAGTAAGAAGAAGAGAACACTTAATGGGAACAGTTGTTTGTTCGCAATTTCCGAAATTGTGACATTACAAAACATGGACAAAAGGAGAAATGTTATCTTTCTGACAAAAATGATCCAAATACACTTTTCCATGCGGAAATAATTGAAACTGCAGGTTTATACGACCTTCAATACAACATTGCACTACCTTCATTGATATGCTAAAGGTGAAATTCAAGAAAAGGGCCAAAATCTGTACTATAACAGACATAGAGCAATTTGAACACCAAAAATAAAAGTATCTTGCGATAACTATTTTTTTTTATCTTTTTAATACGTTTCGCCACGTAACAGTGTTGGAAATCACCAACAAATAAACGTGCCTTCTGTTCTTAACCCATAAACGACTGACGTTCCGCTTTCGCAACATCAGTGAAATGATTTTTTTTTACTATAAACTGATTTTTTAAATTAATTTTTATATTACATTAGACAAAGCTTCTATGCTTCAAGGAAAAAAACTGTTTCGCTCTAATTGAAATTTTTCTTTAATAATATTTTTAGAATGATTATTTTTCTTTTAATTTTAAATAGATCTCACAGATGGCAGCAGATATTTGTATTAATTGTAATGTGCCTTACATGGCAATTGTTTCAAAGATTTTCATGTATCCAAAAAGTAATCGGTTTTGCCTGATGTTGCGTTTTCGTAAAATTTTGTATCTCCTATAAAAATAAATATTTTTTCTTAATTACGCTCTAACACGTCTAATATAAATTTTATCCGTTTCCTTCAAACAAAACGTAGTTCGGTCGTTAATGGGTTAATATTGATAGAATCTGGACCCGTAATTTCCTCGAAATTCACGTTTCGACCTTAAACAACCTGCTATTTTGTGAAAACCCGTGTTTCTATCGAGAGCTCTAACTTCCAATTAAAATTATCACCGATTGCCTGCCAAATTGTTTTTGTTTCACACAGTCCATTTAAAACTAATTTTGCCTTCTAATTTTCAACGTGTTGATTTGCAACGCAGTAACTTAAATGGAAAAACGGATCTGGACACGGTAAACCCCCTTTTTCCGAATTTTCACATCGTACTAGCATTTTGCAGTGTATTTCCGCTAAAGTTTTAATCTAATCAATAGCATTATTTTTCTCAATTATTTCATCTGATTTAATATCTTAAATTTGAATTATTATATGACTAATTTAATTAAAACACCAAATCTTAATTAGATGTGGAGGTGCATTTTAGATGCTTCGCAACCGCGCGGTTCTCCGCAAAGAAAACTCCGTTCCCTTCTTAACCCTCCAGCCGTTAGGCTTTCAGATTGCTACGTTTAACGAAATTGTCACGCTAAAAGAGAAGGTTATTCTTCAAGTTGTGAGGTTTCGGACAAAAAGATTTCAACCCCCCTTTTGTGGTCATTTTCGCGCCGTAGGGGGTCTATTAGACCTGTTATCGTTCCGCAGTGACAGATGACTTCTAAGCTCGATTCTTTGTGACAGAATCCTTTGTTAGAAGACCCTTCTTCGAGTATTCTCAGAAAAGTTGGTCAAACTGACCCTCCCCTGACCACAGACACTCCCTTTCATTATGTCGCCGCATGACACCTGGGGGGGGGGGGAAGAGAAAAACTTGTAGAAGGAAAATCTCGGGTCTGACACTTATATGGAACTTTTCTTCCCGAGACAGTCTCGGGTCTGCCTTTATGAGAGGAAAAAAGTTCACTCAGATATCTCGGGCCTGACGCTAGGAGAGTTAACATTGATGTCCCCAAGGTTTCTTTTTGTACTATATCGATAATACCCTACAACTTTGCTTTCAACTTTTTTCCTCTATTGTTTTCCGATTTCGAAATAGAAATGCTACTCTGAAGTTTTCCAACAGGTGGTGCTGTAAGCGGTCTCATTTAGTCTCGCATAGCTGCTTCACTATACCTAGACACCACTTTTATGACTATAGCTGTCTTCCATCTGAAGTTAAGGCGGGTGAGCTTTATTATTTTTTTCATTTCGCATTGAAGAAAATCGAACATGCTGTTCTGATACATTCATGTTGATACATTGGGATCAAGTTTGATATCGATCTACAATTTTAGTATCAACACAACATGTTAAAAATTCATTCACCTAATTTGTTACGATTTTGAATTATCGCGTTCAAAATCGCACGAAGAGACATAATTTTTTTAATAAAACTATTTGACAAATTTCATCCATCGAGCGCATCGCCTTTTCGAGTTGTCTTGTAGAGAAGCACGCGGACTGACAGTCAGAATTCTATTTGATGGATTTCGTCTAAAATGTGACACAGGTGTACAGTGTTGTAGTTAAGACCATAAACCAAATTTCATCATTCTAGCTCGTTACATTCTTGAATTATTGAGTTCAGAGAGAGCAAAATACAAAACAGAACGCCGTCCTTTACCCCCGTACCCGTGACCAGACCGGTCACTGAACGGTTTGATGGGCAAGACACTGGAATTTTATTTAAGAAAAAGAAAAACAAAATAAACAGAAAGAAGGAAATATATACACTATGTACAGCACAGGGATTTTCACTTTTACACTATTAGTTCGTAATAGTCTTCTTTTCTTTAGATGATGAAATACCTTTCTTTTATTTGAAGGTGGAATTTCCGGTGATTGAGCTACTTAGTTCAGCTCGCTGGGACGTTGAAGGCTAGGGAGGCCGGAAAAGATATCTGTTTTCGCTAATGAATTTGATAATCCCACGAATTCTCTGCCTGGAGACAAGGTTATTGGCGACCCTTTTCAGCCATTCTTGTTCGAAGTTTGGCGCTGGTTTCCTCATACGCCAAGACACTGTATAAATACACTCCGTGGCATAGTGAAGTGCCGTGCCAATTCCACCACAACTGCAATAATCGCTGTCAGACATGTGAAACCTTTTGAGGTAGGCAGGAGCAAAATACACGAGGTGTGATTAAAAAAATTCTGTTCGGCAAGCCAGAATGTGAAGGTAGATTCCTCTAGTCCGGAGATATGAGGAAAATAACATTTCGTCCTCTATTCTCATAAGGATTAGAGATGAAGAATGAAAGCGGATGGAAGAGATTGCAAATGGCGAGAGCTTTCAAACTATGTATAACATGCATAGGTTGAAAGGTTCTTTAAGTTAGGGGGAGGGCGGAAAATCACTTTTCAGTTCATAACTTCTAAGAAATCGCAGCTATAAAAAAACTTTAAATACAAAAATTGTTCGTTATGATAAGGCGATAATTCGCCTAATTTGAATTTTTCTTTCCATTTTCAATTTTAAAGGAATTATTGGGAAATGAAAATTTCAACTCCTCACCATTTCCACACTATTTTTTTCTGCTGTCAGTCGTAACAGAGCTATGAGGAAATGATAAGTTGGGAGGGGGGATTATAAATGTCTTTTTAGCAATTGTAGCTATCAAAAAAGTTCCAATACAAAGGTTGCTTGTTAGGATGAGGCAATAATTCGACTAATTTTAATTTTCTCTCTATATTCAATCGTAATGGAATTATATGGAAATGAAGTTTTCAACCCCTACCATCACCATTTCCACCTCCTTTGAGCTGGATAGCCCATCTACGAACTCGGCCAAGATTTTCACTATCCTTATAACATATCGAAAGCTGGTTAAAATTAAATCAAAATTACTCCAGTTACCGTGTTCGTAATACAACATGGCGACAAAAAATTTCCGAAGTCGTGTTAATAGTTTTCGAGATATAATGCAAAACGCAGTGCGCATGCGCAAAGATATGGATAAAATATGGGGGTGCTTCGATGATCCCATGGGCCATCCATATACCCAAGAACCAAGTCTGTAATGTTAACAGTTTTCGAGATATAATGAAAACGTACTGCGCATGCGTCATGCAAAATATGAAATAACAGACAAACAGACAGACAAGAAAGCGAATTAATATTGCATTGTCAGCTAGTTCTGAGCTATGTTTAAAGTTTCAAGTTTCCAGCTCATCGGGAAGTTAGTTTAAAATTCATTGCAAAATTTGTACCGAACAGACAGACAAGAAAGCGAGTTAATGAAAACGTGGTAAAAATTGTAGCTATCAAAAAAGTTTCAATGCAAAAGTTGTTTATTATAAAGAGGCAATAATTCGCCTATTTTGAGTTTTCATTCTATCTTCAATCGTAAAGGAATTATGGGAAAATGAAATTTTCAGTCCCCCACCATTTCCACCCCCTTTTAGCTGGTTAGACCATCTACGAACTCGGTGGATATTTTCACCGACCTTACAACATATCCCACGTTGGTTAAAATCAAATTAAAATTACTCCAGTTATCGTGTTCACAATACAACATGGCGACAGAAAATTTCCGAAGTCGTGTCATAAGAACCATTGCAATAGGTAGAGTTTCTATATGGAATCTACCTAATTATGGAAACACGTGACTTACCCTCAAAGCTAAAATATGCAGGGTGAAGACCCTTGGGAGGTATTGACCTTAGAATCTCCCAAGTATGTGCTGTACCTTCAGAATAAGAAAATAGCAGTTCTTTATATAAAAAGATAATTTATTTGGTTATTTACAAAAGAAATCGCTTAATCGGCCTTAAAAATTGAAGAACTAACTCTTTAAGCTTGAAATATTCAATCACTTACAATCATTCACATTACGTGCAGTCTGCGAATCGAGAAACAAAGCGTCTCAAAATAATTAATAAAGCCGTCTTAGCTCAGAATTTGAAATATATGACTAAAGAATGAAGACTGAAAACAATTTCGTTACAGTGCAAAAAGTTTCAAAGTTGTAGATCCCGTCACTTCTGTACAGTAGTGTTTTGAAAAATGTGTGCACTATGCTGTCGTCGCACCCCTCGTAATTCCGCAAACGTCCTTTTGGACTTAAGGAGTGTAAAACCTGGATATTCATTAAAATCTCAAGGTTGAATTTTTTTTTTTATCATTACGTTATTTTTTTTTGTGTACTTCGTACATGAGAGAGTAATAATAGGTCGATAAAGAACTGATGAATAATAAAAGAATGCCAATAAAAAAGGGCATCGATCTGTAAAAATATCACTCAGGCTGAGAATATTTATGATTAAACACATAATTCTATAGACAATATTCTGTAAATTAATTTAGGGACGCGATGACTTATGTGACGGAAATAAATACACATGAAAGGGATTTTTTCACAAGAAAAATTGTATAGGGATTTATTTACAAGAAAAATTGTATAGGGATTTATTTACAAGAAAAATTTTATAGGGATTTATTTACAAAAAAAATTGTATAGGGATTTTTTTACAAGTAAATTGTAAAAGTTTATATTATATATAAACTTTTATTTGTAATTAATTATTTACCATTTTCTTAATTGTTTTGAAATTTTGGGCTCGCGAAAAATTTGCGGAAAGCGTTTAAAACATTGCTTTGAAAGTCTGTCTTCCCTTCAAGCCATGTGTGTGAAATAGAAAATTCGTATCATTATTGCGCATGCCCAACAGAAGAAAATCGCAGCTGAATGAAAATTCCGTCGTTGTAGAAGTGTTTTCTCTATAAGAATAGAGGTATACCATTTTTATTTACGTTGGACAGAAGTCGCTGAAATGGTAATTGCATTTCACAATTGACGGATTTAAATAGCATGTGCAAAATTAAAGAAATTAATAATTAACTTTATACACTGGGCAAAGTTTGTGGCACTGAAGTTCCGCAGTTATTGTACACAAGACGCTCCTGATTAACATTACATTAATCTGGTAAAATCAATTTATCAACTGAATAATTACTTTTTTTAAATAAAATATAATTTAACAGTAACTCATGATAAACTTTTTCAATTCATTGGTGCTGTATTCTTTCTGTACTAAGTCTAAGGTCTAAGAGTAAGAAGGTTTGTGTATATCTTAACTTATATAACCTCGATTCTCTTTCAGTTAAATTTTTTTAACCGTAATTTTCCCGTTTATCTTCAACTATAAATTTTAAAGTGTTGAAGGCCCCGGTAGCCTAATGGTAAGGTCTCGGCTTTCATGCCAGAGGGTTTTAAGTTTAAACCCGATGAAGATCCACCGTGTATGTGGACTGGTACACGCAAAAACTGACATTGTGGGTCAAACGCTCTTCACCTGGTGTGGTGCGGACTCTTGGACAGGAGGGTTGTCAACTCAGCTGTCGTCCTCGTCATCTGACCGGAGATCAAAAGACAGGAGGTTGTCAGCTCACCTGTCGTCCTCGTCATCTGACCGTAAATCAAATGACAGGAGGTTGTCAGCTCAGCTGTCGTCCTCGTCATCTGACAGTCGATCAAAATTTTCAGTTATTTCAAATTCCAAAATATTCCGATTTTTAAATAAGAGTTGCAATAAAATTTCAAAAGGGACAACTCACGCAAGCATCTCTTTTAATTAAACATATTCTCAATATTTCGCAACTGCATGCCCTCCTCACTTTCGCATCAAGCACTTATTAAAAGTGAATTTAATGGCATATTTGATGTAGTGGCTGGGCAGCTTAAAATACCTAAAGTGGGTTTAATTCAGAGCAAATTATTTCAATTCGACCATACGTACCATCTCGTTCCAAGCAATGAATGGCGCAAATGCATCAAAGGTGCACGGGCACTCGTCATCCAGTAATGAATTTTGCGAACATCAAAGCCTGCAAAATGCCCAGAAAATATCTTTGCAATTCCGCGAAACATAATTACAGGAAACAACTGCAGAATTCCTAACCATTAATTCATTCAGCGAAATGTAATAATGCGCTTACAGTGAAATTAGAGAAATGATTTTGCTTAATTTCAATTTGAATTAGACGTAGAAGGCCTTTACTTCAACTCAGAATCGAAGCCCTGACAACGTCTGTATTGGGGGAACACGGGAACATTGATACATCTTTTTTTGGAAAGCTAAAAACTGATTTTACCAACGGAAATATTTATAACTAATACACTAATATATTATGCATTTGCATAATATATTAGTGTATTTGTTGTTATGCATTTGTTAATATAATATAGATTTTAAATTGAGTTTTGGTCATAAATGAAATAATAAAATATTTATTATATTTTTCCCCTAAAAATGGATTTGCATCAATCTGCTCCATACAACGGGTACATTGATACATCAAAACAAACGCTTTTTATCAATAAAATTTATATTCCAAATCAAGGTTTAAAAGTTTAACGAAGTAACAAAATTTTATTTTGATCAAAATTCAACATTTTTAATGAGACTGGAAAATTGAAACAATAATGCCTCAGAAAATAATTTATCTCGACAAATAATAAAAGAGAATGTGTGTGCGTGTCTAAAAAGGAGGAAATGTGCGCCTCGAAGCCGTTTACGAAAATTTTAATTAATTAAAAATTTAGGGAAATTTTCGTGGTCTTCCTTGATGACTTACGAAAATAATATAGAACAAAAATAATTTTCACACCATCTGAAAATACAAAAAATTATCTTTTCGAAGATATTATTTAAGTTTTCGTACATTTTTTATCCAATTTTAATACATTCTTAAAAAAGTATTTTATTTAAATATTAGACTAATTTACAACAATAATTTTCATTTTTATAATGAAATTCAAACCGTGTTCATTGCTTAAAACAAATACTTATGTGTTTCTCTTAGTTAATTTTAAAGTTTTTTCCATTTCTGAAGAAGATTTTGAAAAGTAGTTGCTGTGAAGGCACATTGATACGCACAGAAGATGCGTATCAATGTGCCTGGAGTCAACTGTATAAATCTGCCCCAAGAGACTTTTTTACTTAAAAGAAGTGGTCACGCAAAATCAACGCTGAAAACCTCAAAACTTATATAGTTCTGAAAAATAAATATTTTTTCCGACCTTTGGAGTAGATTCCCTGGCAGGAAAACGAAATTGATGAAAGAAATCACATAACATTTAGTTAGAGTAAAATTTATTTCGACTTGAAGATTAGCGGTTTGATTCATTTGTAAATTAGCTTTAGACTTAACACGGCCAAAAATATACCATATGATAAGGGTTACAGTGGCATATATATATGAGGGGATATGAACATCTTGAGCCATTCCAATCATCAAAATTTAAGAACTGTATCAATGTTCCCGCGTATCAATCTACCCCAACTCTTCCTATCTAAAATTCATCTTCTGATTACTCGCTGCTACAGTAGTCAAGTTTATCACGAACTCGATGTCTAGTAATGACCTAAATAGGCTTCTAGATTGTTTTAATTTCATTTAGAAACAAAAGTAATTTTTTCAATTCACTGAAAGAATGCCATCTTTAAACTAACTAAAACCAGCGGAAGTACGCCCTCTCGATTGTCTTTTATATTTACACATTATGGCCCCGGTAGCACAAATACATTGAACAATATTGTACGATATTGAACAATATTCGCAATATTGAATGATATTGTACAATATCTTATCATATTATATAATATGTTATGATATTGTACAATAATGTTCGATATTATATAATATGATATGATATTGTACAATACTGTTCGACATAATATAATATGATATGATATATATAATATCGAGCAATAATGTACAATATCATATCATATTATATAATATGATATGATATATATAATATCGAACAATAATCTACAATATCATATAATATCGAACAATATTGGACAATATCATATCATATTATATAATATCGAACAATATTGTACAATATCGTGCAACATGTTGTGCTACCTGGGGAGCGTTATGAGTTTAGTTTTGAAATACAAGGTGTTCATAAATTATTTGACCCAATTCAAAAATTATTTTAAAAAAATGCTATAATGTAGCAACTTCTTTAATTTTAAATGAGAGAAAAGGTCTTTTTTTCCAGACAGGTAATGCGTCGTTACTGCACACTAAATCTTCTGCAACGGGAGATTCACAGCACAATTGACAGAACGGGTCTGGCATATCTCTGGTTTCCCTAAAGCAAATCAATCGTAACAGTTCAAACACGTTTTCGATTAGAG
>BGPR01003282.1:56073-78444 GCA_013235015.1 Araneus ventricosus | reverse complement strand
TCGTTAAGTGTGATTGATTTCACACCTACGGCGCGCTTTCTTCCCTAGAGTGGCTCGCCCAGATGGGTTTGGGGAAGAGGGGAGTTTTCTTTGAATTTTTTCAGTTACATCTGTCATTGTGGTTTGTGAGAGGGAAGTGAAATTCCCTTATCATTGAAAGAGGAACTCGGAAGTTTCCGTATTTTGAGGTTGTTCTATTCCATACTAGGCTACCACGGCCTAGCTGTTTTAATTAAAATAATGTGCGGATTTTTTTAATTTTTACATTAGCTCATTTTTTTAATTCTACCGTTCGACAATTCGTCTGTCTGACTGCGGCTTACTAAATTGACTGACGCGTCACAACCAAACGTGTCAGTCGAATTTCTTCGAATTTAGCATGAGTGTTCCTTGAAGCCATTAAAATCGATATGTATGTGAGAATTTATATTTATTTTATTCGATTTCAAGATATTGGCTGTTCCGACGGTTCTGTTCCATGTAATTTTCAGCCTTTTTCTACGATTCTAGCCAAACAGATCTCCACTGATAATGGTATTTTTTTTGTGATTTTGTTAATACTATAAATGCAGAAATTTAATTGTACTTGTTGGAAAGTTCTCGTTATTTGCAGTCTCTTCCACTCTCATTTATTTTTCCAGCTCTTCTCCTTATGAAAATAGAGGGCGAAATATTGCTTCCTGATATCTCCGGACTATTCATTTCCCATAATTCCTTTATAATTGAAAATAGAAAGAATATTCAAATTAGGCGAATTGTTGCCTTATGGTAACGAATAATTTTTGCATTTTAACTTTTTCGATAGATGCACTTGCTTAGAAGATATGAGCTGAAAAGTGATTTTCCCTCCCTTTCTCTCCTCTCCTCTCGTCCAACTTAAAATATCTTTCAACATATGCATGTTACCCCTTGTTGGAAAGCTCTCGTCATTTGCAATCTCGTCCACCCGCTTTCGGTCTTGCAGCTATAATTCTTCTGAAAATAGAGGGCGAAATGTTCTTTTCCTTATTATCAGTAGAGATGTTTATGTATAACGCTTTGTCAATGTTATCTTGTAAAACAATAACTCGAGTAATTTTGAGTAGATTTTAACGTGCGCAGGATATGTTGTGAACAGTGAACATTTCGGCTGAATTCGTGGATGTGCTATCCAGCTCAAAGGGGATGGAAATTGTGGGGGGGTTGAAAATTTCATTTTCCCATAAATCACTTACGATTGAAGATTTAAAGAAAATTAACTTTTGAATTGAAACTTTTTTGATAGCTACAATTGCTTAGAAGTTACGATCTAAAAAGCCATTTTCAATTCCCTCCCCAACTTTTCATTTCCTCATAGCTCTGTTCCAAATTTCAATTAGGGAAATTATCACCTTATCATAGCAAACTTTATATTGAAAGTTTTCTGACTGCAAGAATTACTTAGAAGTTATGAGCTGAAAAGTGATTTTTACCCCCCTTCCCCGCTCGTCCAACTTAGATTGCATAATCAATGTCTATGACACCTTGTTCACAAGCTTCCATCAGCCGCATTCACTTCCACTTTTTATACGGTAAACAATCTGATATAACCGGATTGCTCCGGATTTAAATGCTTTCATGCCCAATATTGTTAATGTGAAAAACGCCTTGCTTAATTTTTAATTAACTGAACTTTTAACTAACTTTTGGCCTTTGAAAAGTTGAGAGTGACATTTCTCCTGATTTATATAAAAAGTGTGCAAACTTTGGCTCAAATCAGTCCAGTAGTTTAGGAGGAGATGTGGAAGATAAGTACATAGCCCCAATGACTTTTATTTATTTTAAGATTAATCCAATCTAATGCTGATAAATACTATGAGCCATGAAGCAGCTTTTTGTCAAGATTTCGTCTCAATCAATTAATTATTTAATTTCAACTAATTAAATAGTTAATTTTAATTAATCAAACAGTTAATTTTAATAGTTAATTTGACAGATACTTTAATTTGATACTTAATTAAACATGGAGGCTCCAAGATTTGTTTAATAAATTTAATATGATTTTTGATTAATTAAAATTAACTATTTAATTAATTGAAATTAAAAATAACCAAAAAAGATACATATTTAAATAAGAGTTCCCTTTTTCCTTATTGATATTGAAAAATATATCATTAGCTTTAAAATTGTTTTGGGGTTTTCTGCCTAACTATTTGCTTTTAACTGTCGATGGAGATTTAAATTCACTTTTCAAAATGGCTGCATTCATATCCTAAGCTTTAAACACACGTATTTAATTTGCCACTCACAATGTTTAATAATTTTTATTCTCTTATGTGTTAAGAATTTAGTGACTATTATCTCTGTAACCAGGGAATTCTCTAAATGAGCCCATTCTAGTAGTCTTTAAATGTTTCGTGTAATGTGATTTTAACACATGACAAAGTAATGTTCGCACAATTATATGGTAACTTAGATTAAATAAACTTATTTTTAAATCTAGAGTCGTTCTTCATTCGTGTCAAGTCTCAATTTCTTGTTACTGTTTCAGATAGGCTGGCTCAATGTTATCTAGGGAATATTTACACTGCTGGGATGTTTATTTCTTTATGATTCCTACCTGTTGAATGATTATGTGTTGGGTATGAAAAGCACAACCTTTGGAGTAGAATGATGAAACCTTGATATAGTAAAAAAATTAAATGTCATGAGAAGAAATCACGACGTAAATATTGCAATGTGTGGAAACAATAAAGTCATTGGCTATTTCTGTATTGATCAATATGTAATATGCCATTACTTTTGTAACATTAACGTAAAGGAATCTACCTTTGCCTTCCAGTTTGCCGAAAGGCATTTTTTGTACGATTTAAGGTATCCGACTGGTTTAAAATCGTCGTTTTAGATGAAATTATCAAAAACATTTTTATGACTTAATTTTGTAGCCTGTTAAATAAGCTTTCTAAAACTGTCTCACTTTTTACTCTACGTGAATTACAAATGGAGTTACAGCTGTTTTATTACCGAACTGCAAGAATTATTTTAATTTGCATGAAAACTTTAAATGCGTTTTCTGAGAAATGATATTTTTGAGGAAAACTGTCGACCGTAACAATGATTTCTCAAAAAGTTACTCAAGTATTGATATGAAATTTTCTGAGATTGTTTTCTGTCATATGCTTGATGTTTTCCTCTAAAAACTAAGTTCAATTTTAAAATCAAGTAATATTTTTAAGTGTTTAAATATAAACGAAAAGCATTTTTTATGAAAAATTACCAGTTTAGTAGCTATGTTCAGCTATATCTCAAAACTATTTTGAAGTACAAGAATGATTTTAGAGCACAACTCAGATAACTGTCATAAAAATGCACTCCTATAAGGATTTATGTATATTTAGAACATGATTTTGTCTATGGCTGTTAGCGTAAGGAAAATATTTTAGTCATTTGTCTTCCAATTTCTCAGTTTTTTTTTTAAATATTATTTTCAAAGTTTAATTTTACAATATTTTCATAATTTTAAAACATATGCAGTTGAAAAATAACATTAAAAAATATATATAAGTTATTTTTCAAAAAAATGTCCCCGAACACAGTCGGATATCTTAATACTGTTTTTTAAAAAAAATATTTTCTCATGCAAACAGAAGCCATCTTTTTTCCTTGCCCTTAAGACGAAAGTGAATTTCATCGGAATGTTCTTTCAGTTCATGTCTTAGAAATTGCATTATATGAATGCATTTCTTACTTTATTGGAAAATTAGGTCCTGAAGCCAAAAGCATCGAGAGAATAGAATTAACTGTTTTTCCATAATAATAAAGAGGATTTTGAGATTGAAAGAAATAGATATGTCGAAAGCCTGACAACAATAGTATCTCAAAGAAAACTATATCAAATATTTTGAAAAACGTATCTGCTCGCAGAACTCTATTCGTACTTTCCTTTTGTTTTAAAACCTTCGGATCATTCTAAGATGTAATTGTCAAATATTTACTTATAAGCATCAGAATTTATTTGATTTTTTTACTGTCATTTTTTATTAACTGTTCTTTTTTTTATTAACAGAAGAAACCAGTCTCTCGAAAACAAATGTTTTTCAGCCATTGGACTTGATTACATTTGGACCTCAATATCACATTCATATTTTGACAATTTATAAGATTTCTTTTTATGAATACTAGAAATATTTTTCGTTGATTTCTTCCTTACAAATCTGATGCACTGGATGATGAATCAGAGCAGACAAAACTGTCATTTTATATTAACTGCCTTCTGTATTATTAAGAAATATATCTTTCCGCCATTTATGAAATACAAAAGTATTGAACATTAGTATTACTGTGTGTCCGCGACGAGACCTTTTCCCGCCAAGTTGTCTGGATGGTGGCGTTCTCTATAGAAATAGGTTACCGAACGGATAATCAATTTCGAGGAAATAGAAGTTCCTTCAAGTTTGTAACATTGGCGCACTTAGCTCAAAATGGGAAGGAAAGTGCAACTGCGCCAAAACCTAATATAACTAGTTGCTATAACGACCAGAAAATAGAAATCAGAAACTACGCATCGGCTTCTGCTGATCGGGAGCCATTGCGTACGGAATTTTTTCGCTGACACAAATTTAGGACGGCGTCTTTTTTCAGATAGGTAACCTGCCATTTCGGTGGTCTAGGGGGTCGTAAATTACTGGAAATCAAAAATTTGTTTAGAGCTATTCTGAGAAAATATTAAAACTGGGAGAAAAATAAAAGCATGTATTTGTAGCGAATTTTACCTCTTCAATTTTTTAATTCACCTGTAGTGTGAAAACTGAAGAGTTTTCATGATATTCAAGAAAAACTAAAAAGAGAAACCAGAAAACACACATCGGCTTCTGCTGATCGGTAGCCATTGCGTACGGAATTTTTTAGCTGACACAAATTTAGGACGGCGTAACGCCGCGTTACATATCTGAAAAAAAACTTTTTGAGATGAGCGCTTATTTAAAAAAACCGTTGCTCCAACATTTTTAGTTTTTTTTCAAATTAATTTTTTAAAAGTGTCACTTCATTTGTGAACACCCTGTATTTAATTGCGACAACATATTCTTACGAAAATCGTCCAGTTTGTATACGGTGAAAGCAGTCCAACAAGGAGGATAATGCAGAGCGACGCTTTATTTAACGAATATTCCGGAAACTCGGAATATGAGGAAAGGAACTCAGGTTTTAAGAAAAGAACAATACTTGAACAAATTAGCAACACAAGCAGACAAGAAATCATTAATAACACACAATAGCGCTCAGTGCCTAACAGCTGACCAATTCGCAATGCGAAGAAGAATACAAAGACATTCTTCGCACTTCAAAGATGTTCAAACACATTCCAACGACTTTTCCTCGTCTCAGCACCTCCGAGTTTTTATGTCTTTTCCGACAGAATGTAACGTTACATAGAATCATTTAGTATATTCTCTCTATCTCTGTTCATAATAGAGATAAGACGTTGATTTTAGTATTGTATTATCGAGGACTTTAATTTTGTCATCAAAGTTGCCAGATTTGTCGCCAAATCATGAAAATGGTCATGAAATTTGTTGTCAAGGTCAAGGATCGCTGGTTTCCATTCAATACGAATGTCTGTAAACATTCTTTCTAAACACAAGATTAACATAGCGTGACAAACAATTTAAAGATTTGTAAAAATATTAACACGAAGTGAGTTCTTCTTTTATTACAACCTTTTATGATGGTAAAAAGCAAAATGTTCGAGTACTATCATAAGAAATTAAATCTGACTCAATTTTCTCAAGTACCTATTGTTATTTTTAAAGAAATAATCTTGATGAATAGGATGATCCTTGAACAGGCAGTTTGATCTCCAAACTCAAATACTTCAACAAATTTAGAGAGACCTCATAAAAGTTAACCTTCGTGCAGAAAGTTGACTGAATCTAGATCATTGCCTGTAATTGCTCAGCCATTAAATTGAGTAAGTTTTCTTCATACATGGGATATTCGGTAATATTATCATTTTGAAGAAATCCGTTATCTGAAAACGAAAACTATCATCAACCGCTACTTTTACTCAACCACGGATTCATGGAAGGATATTCTAATGGTTTTATGCAATTCACTCGTAGAAGTTTAGTTCCGAATAATAGTGTCCATAATAAGTGGCCACTTATATATCAGTTTCTTTTATTTATTTGCTTACATCACCAACAAACATATATGCTCACTCAAAATATCTAGTAAGTAGATCCAATTTTATAAGATTTTGAGAGGAATATACTATACTAGGAATGAAAACTTGTATTGTGAGAAAAAGGAACGCATTTACCAATGTTCGAAAAAGAGAGATACCTTAGTTTATCTTTTGTTTGTGTGTTTACTGCTTCTTTACATCCAAAATGACTATCTATGAGTTGTTTTATAGGAACATTAACAACCAAAATCATTTCTTAATTAATAAGAAATATTTATTCTCCTTTTTTTATGAAAGCGAATAGCGAATTGAATCTGAGGTCAACAGGCAAAATCATAACATAACTGCAAATTCTGACATTAGATCTATTGCTTTCTTCTCGATAAGCCAAAGCTCACTTTACAGAATTGAAAGTATTTTTTTTAACAGCAAAAATTTAGGGCTTCATAAATAACAGCCATCTCCACAAAATAGCGCGGGAAATAGCGAGAAGTTCCAATGTATCGCCGAAACAATAACGACATAACGGCAACAACAGCGTGTCCTAGCATTTTTGTAACAAGAGCTAAACTCAAAAATAGATTCCGCACTTTATTTATTGGCAAGAGAAAGAGAATCCCTTCGTCGAAGAGTTAAGTAACATCCTAAAATAGCAGTTGTATCCTGCGAAGAATTTATCCTCTGCTCCGTTCAAATGTACAGGCAATACAGCCAGAAAGAATAGACACCTTAACTCGATGCTCAACTTTAAGTTGTTCCATCAATATTTCTGACTCCGAGGCACAACGAGAGAAAGAAAAAACCCCAGCAAAAAAATACTCAGCCGAGGTGATATAAAAGAATAGCGTTTTCTTAAGAAAAGAGAAGGTTTGGTGATTCAATTTTAGCTTCTCTGATTCAAGTCACAGTATTGTATTTACTTTGGGTCGTGCCGAACTAGCTGGAGAATGACAAAAAAAGGGCACCGGGTCATTTTAAACTTACTTTCAATTTTCACCAAATCTAAGGCAGGGAGTAATAAAAAACCTATTGAATCTTCTTTTCTTCTTTCTTCAGTTTCCGGACGAAATAAGCTCGTATTTTTTAGGGTTGTAGAAGAAAAAGACACCGTCGGATCGGTAAACATCCGACAATTTTGAGTTTCGAGTGTAGTTAGATTAGCAATTTTGAAGGAGAATAAATTGAAGTAGGGAAAGAAAAGTTTAAAGTAAATGTGTCTTCTTTATATCTTTTTTCTTAGCAGAGGAATTTCTTCCGATGTGTTTGGGTATTTAAAGGCTGTTCGAATCCAATCATGTTTTACAGGTTTTTTGATAAAATCTAGAATAAATCCCTGCTATATGAAACATTATTTTAGTTTGGATTTTCATGGAAAGACATAATTTATTCCGCCAAATCTTTATAAGGAAAGCACTTTTTTGAAATTATTTTTTATCATGAAATAAGTCACTAAATAAAGATAATATTCTTAGTCAAACTCAAACAAATAGCCAAATTTTCAACCAAAAATCAATATTGAGAACTCTGAATAAAAGTATAACTATCAATGAAGACATTTTGATATTGAAAGTAAGACTTTAGAATCAAAGTTAATTGTTTTAATTCAGGCATATAAATTAATTCTCCATGCGGGTGCATAAATGGTATGCAATACATATATGACAAATATTTTACAGCAAAGTTTTGTAATATTTATGCATAAGCAAACCTCAGATGCCATGATCGAATTTTTCTCTCAACAGTTACAATAAAAAATTCTTGTATAATATAAAACTATCCATCTTGAATTTGGTAAAATGTAACTGATGCTTATACATATAAAATATGTTCGAGAATGATTTTTTAGTTTAATTCAAAGACTAGAATTTATTAATTCACAAACAAACATCTGTAAAGATTCTGACTTTTCTTTTGTGTGTTTATTAGAAGTTGAAATCGAAAAGATAGGATATTATATCTTAATGAATAGAGAAATGGATATATGGAGAAATAATATAACAATATATGAACAAAATTTCAAAAACAAATAAAAAAACGATTTTCGAGAGATGTGACCACCAAACGGCACCTAAATGAATCCATTTTTACATGGAAAAGAAGCGAAAGGATATCTCACATTCTTGCCTCTAGAGGGCGACCTTCGCAATATGATTTCTGAAATGATATTTATTCCAGATGATGAATTTCGCCACTGTGATTCTTAACAGGAGATAATAAAGAAACAGAAAAAACCTACGCTAAGATTATATGAAATCAGTTCTTTTCTCCTCATCTAACAAAGTATCCAGTCGCATATTTACGGATCCTACATAGTTGGGAATGAGGTAACTTCTCATTGGCTCTCAGCTTCACGTGACCATGTTTAGGCGGGATTTTAATTTTTATTTTGTCTTCTGTTATTGCATCGTGTAGAAATTAAAACTACCTTCTGATTATGATTATTTACGTATTTTTAAGGAATAATGAATACATTTTCAAAATAAAACAAATAAATTGCGAACCTTCAGAATTGTTAAGTACCGTTTAGTTTCACGACGTCATTTAGAAGCAAGCCAAGTCACGTGGCTTTAAGAGCCAATAACAAGCGACTTCATTCTCTACTATGTAGGATCCGTAAATATGCGACCCAGATCATCAATGTTGCAGAATAAGGAACTGATGCCACTCGAGTTATACTTGTAAATCAAGTGTCATTTTAATAACGCTTGTGTTATGTGATTAGCCTCAGTGTTTTTCTTCCTGGTGTATAAACTTAAACTTTGAAACCGAACTGGATAAGATTTGTGTGTAGGCTTTCATTTCCAATATAAATGAGTATGTTTTAATGTTGTTTTATTTGTGATATCTCGGTGCATCCACTAAAGATATTGAATCCTGCTGAAATCTGAATTCCTTGTGTTTCGTCCATGAATCATCAGAGCGTGATTTAACACTTTAAATGTTTAGTTCCTCAGCTGTCTAATTAGATACTTTTCCGTTAGCCGGGCGCAAGCGAAAAATCGCCAAATAATGTAGAACTCCGCCAAATTTCTTACAAACATTCTCTTGGCGACTTGGCTCGAATTTGGTTCACAATTGGCGACATTTGCGCCCGGCTAACGGAAAAGTACCTCTAATTAGATGGCACCTTCCGTTTTAGGAATCCATTTTTATTTTAGTTCAACTGAGAAGTTAAAGAACAGTTGAATTTTTTAAGATTCCACGAAAATTTTTTGTAACAATTATAATGTCTGTGAATGTCTTAGTCTTAATTTATAAGTTTACATTGCTATAATTCGATGCAAGTACAGTGTAATGGTAAATAAGCTAAGTGATCATGTTTATACAAAATTCACCATACTTCAAAAGAACTCTGATAATTCTAAAAAAAGCGCGAAAAAATTGTATTTCAGAAACTCAACTCTCAAAATTTACCTTTGAAACCCCAACAGTACCTCCAATATGAGTACAACACTGGCAGAAAAGAGGAGCTCTTATATCTGAAGCCGGTTTCTCCTTCACATACGAAAATCGTCCTCACAAGGAGCCTTCAGGTGGCCTATCAGATCGCTATCTTTGAATCCATAATGAACTGTTCTATTTTGGATGTTCCGTCATTTCCTCTACCTTCGGGTTACATTAAAAAAAGCGCAAGAACAAAAGCTTTCTTTTTTACTTACTTTTTTCGTGTTATCGACGGATTCTTTGACTATAGAGAATGCCTCAGGCAAAACCGCTGCCGAGGTAGGAATAATGTGGAAGGTTTTTAGGGTTTATTCATACATGCAGAGGATGTTACTGACGGGACATTGTTCTCGTTCGAGGTTACGTAAGTTATCTCGGAACTATTTATCAAGAAAAAGAGGGAAAAAGGATTTCCCCAGTCTGAGATAAGATAATGTTTCCTGCTGCTGCTTTTATGGAAAATTTCAGGTATATTTGCCTGCGAAGATATAGAAGATATTGTAGAGAAATATTGATTGGTAAATTATGTTGGAGAAAAGGCACGTAAATGATGGATGACGAAATAAATGCGGGATGTTACACTTTTCAGATGCTGACTGGAAGTATTAGCTCCATATCCAGACGATCTTAAGAACGGACTTTCTTGAGAGTATTGGCTAAGTATAACAAGTCTTAAAAACCATTTTGCAGAGACTGGTATCAATTCCTTACAGCTTATTTGCATCTGTGCAAGAACGTTAGACTGTAACGTTATTGTTGAGTATCTTTTCTATTCTTTCCTAAAACTCAGATGCAATTTGTTAAGAAAGAGGACGACAGGAGGATACATATGCCTCGGAAGATATTTTTAAGGAACTTCGTGAAGGCACAACATTTGTGCTTATTTCCCATATTAAATTATAAAATTTAAAGGGGCTCAGAATCGATCTTCTGTTTGGATGGCAGAGAGCAGTTTTGGCGCATACTTGGTAGATGCACGTTTCACACACACACATCCTACCTTTTCAGTCATATTGGACTAAACTAAACTATAACTATTGCTACGCTCTTCAGATAACTCACGAATAGTGTTTCTACGATTTTCAAGCACAACTGAACTTATATCTTGGAATGTTTTGATATTTTCCAATGAAATATTATTTGCATTAGTTTCACCGCATATTAAAAAAGGTTTGAACAACTCGGAAATTATTGCTAGGCTCACATAAACTTCTTTCTGTTTATATAAATTTTACCGCAAGGATCATCAAGTATTTGGCAAAATTTGATGCAGATGCTCAGTTCAACTTTCTCTGCTATAAAAAATGTGACGTAAGCACTGCACACACAGTTTTCAAAGCTCCACTTAATAGAAGTGGTGGGAGCTACAATTATTCAACTGTAAGCGGATCTGTGGGTGGATTGAAGGTCATTAACTGTCAAGCGTCTTCACTCTGCATGTTTTAGCCTTGAGTGAAAGACACCAGTCCCGATGATTTTTTTATCACTTTTCGCATGTGGAGAGAGAGACATTCTCTTCTTGATACAGTGTGGAAGTTTTGCAAATTTCAAGTCAGCTGCGGAGCCAGCCTCATCATCTGACTATAGTTCAAAGTTAATATAATTTTCCTAACTGGACATCGCAATTTTAAGGAGATATTAGGAATAAGACCGTCACGGTCTTCATGTTCTATTAAAATATTCTAATTATATAAATCTGATGAGGGTTGAATGACAAATATATCAATTAGTTGTGTGCTTTAAAAGATTTAAAAGTGCTTTAGTAATACTTTACAAATTATTTTATGTCATAAGAAAAAATTCTACAATCAGTACTCAGAAACATATTTCTCATCCTGATTAACATCTTTCGGTACTGCTACTAGATCACTTAAAATCCAATAAATATTCGGCTTTCGAATATACATGCTAATCATAGAATAGGAATAAGATAATTAAATGGAAAAATAAAAATAAAATGGTCACAATCTTCAATTATTTTAACCCCTTACGAATCGCTCCCGTCATATTGACGTGCAATCGAATTATCGCATATTTAGGCTTATAAACTAAAATTTAATCATTAATTAGCTTTATAATTTTGACCCAAAAATTACTTACAATCCAGAAGCATCTCGAGTATTTTTTGCCTTCTTAGATGAATAAAGAAACAACCCCTTTCCAAAACAGGAGGGATAATCTTATTAAATAGCAAAAAAAAAAAAGAAATGCGAGACTTAATGGGTTAAACTGCATGTCGGTAAAATGTTAAGTGTGAACTGGCCTAATATTTTAATAACCATGCAGTTTTAAAAAATTAGAAGTTTTCTGACACAGCATACAACATCTTATGACAATTCACGTCTTCTCCTCTAGAAATCAAGAAAAATAGGAAATTGTACTCTATGGTCCTTAAAATTTTCTGATTAATATGAAGAAACTCGAAATTATCTTAATTCAATTAAAATAATTTCCTTAGCTTAATAGTAACAAATGCATTTGGGGAATAGAAACCTTATATCTACCGCCATCGGCTTCAAAATAAATGTTACTACACACAGAAAGAATCTAATTCAAATGAAGTCTGTTCAAATATATATAAAAAGTATTTTCAGATTTATCACATTCTTCAATACAATTTTCAATTAAAAATAGCTATAATATCAACTAAATGTGCATATTATATTTATTCAGATCATTCCAATATAAGAGAAAAAAATGTTTTCTACATCCTAAGTTTTCTGTAAAATGCTTCTAAATAATTCTAATTGACAGAAAATTACTTAAAACAATTCTTAATTATTCTCAAATACTTCTGTGCCTCAATAGCAACAAATGTTGATGAAAACATATTCTTTAACCGACATCAATTTGATATTTTACAAACGCAACTAACGACGTCTAAATCCATAGATGTTTCATTTTATGAAAATTTCAACAATTTATTGCAGCCTTAATCGTTGTATTAAATAATATAATGTGGTGAATATAAAATTTCATCATAATTTATCACTCCTTTCCGCAATGTTCATTTATATAAGATTCAGACAAGACTTCAACACATTTTCCACTGACGAAAAGAAAGCAACGAATCTCTTTCGCTCACAAAGTCTAATCTCCAGGGGAGTGGACTTCGCTAAATATGGTGAAATATTTATGACATTTCCCGCTCCGAGTCTGCCTTTCATAAAACGATAACGAATGCTGCCTGTTATATCAAGGAACGGATTTAAGCGAAGGCCAGGACATTTATAAACCCGCAAACTATGATAAATTCTTAAAGTATTTCTAAAACTCCCTCAAACGCCACTTATCCTCATATATCAATTTCCGAACCGCAAATACTGTACAAAGCCTGTTTCATTAAACGCCAACGACGAAGTTCTGCCGTGCTTTATTCAACAGATGTGTTTAATGGACGTGGGCACAGTTGCAGTTTCCGAAGCATAACTCATGCCGATTTAATTAATTTGCGGTTTCGCCATTGAGAAATCTGGCAACCGAAGATGCGAACATTTGGTCCCTAGGGGTTTGATTCGCATATTTACGGATCCTACATAGTAGGGAATGAAGTCACTTCTCATTGGCTCTCAGTGTCACGTGACTTGGCTTGCTTCAAAATGATGTCATAGGAACGCGCTTATGCGGGATTATAACTATTATTTTATCTTCCACTATCGCATCATGGAGAAATAAAAACTACCTTCTAATAATGATTATTTGGATGTTTCTCGAGCAAATGAAGTATACTTCTTTAGAATAAAACAAATAAAGGATTAACTTTCAGCAATGGTAAGTACTCTTTAGCTACACTACGTCATTTAGAAGCAAGTAAAGTCATGTGACGCTGAGAGCCAATGAGAAGCGACCTTTTCCCTACTATGTAGGATCCGTAAATATGCGTTTCGGTCGAAGCTAATTCTAAAGATATCATTCACGTTAGAATTGATAGAGTTTGGTAATTTGAAATATACAGATAGTAGATACTGTTATTATTTTTTAATTCGTTACTCATGCTTATTAGTTTGAAGTCTGTTGGATATTCACTTTGAATAATTTAGTTGTTTTCAAATTTCAATGGTTGTGTTTTCCGAAAATGTTTAGTGGTTTCGAGAGCTATTTTTAATGCTTACTAGCAGTACGCGTTCGGTGTTTCCCGTGGAATCAGGGCTTCAACAAAATGGGAAAAAAGAATGCCCATAATGGCACGAAAAAAGTTTTGAAAGCAAAATCATAACAAAAGAAGAAAGACACATCGTACTGTAGAAATGCATGCTGGGAATGAAAGCATATGACGTCACATGCCGTGACGAAGGTCACTCGTCCGGAGAAACTCTCACTGTTAAATCTCTCTAACCAAAATACAGTTTGAACTGATCAGGGAAAAATTAATTTAAGGGAAAAGAAAAAAGATCTTTTAACCGTTATTACTTTAAATCCAACAGAAGCGTTCCAGTTATAAGCTGAAAAAATGAAAATTATAGAGATGCTAGAACGTCATATGCGATAATTTGATGAAATCTTTATTAAAAATTACCATAAAAGTGACTATTTTTCAAACATTTTTCAAATTTCAGTAAATTACGTTAAACGTACGAAATAAACTTCATTAGAATGGAAGTCATTTGTTCTTTTCGATGGTGTAACTGTTTTTTCGTACAATTATTCGAAGCCATGGTATTGAGAAATGAGTGCGAAAATTCACCCAAAACAACAGAAAATATTAAATAAAAAAAATTCTAGATTAAATTTTGAAATTCCGGCTTCGAGGTGCATTCAGTCACCATTACGACTAGTTTTGTGCCAAATTTCATGGCTGTAAGTGCTATAGATTCGTCTGGACATCGCAGATACACACGCACAAACACAAACATTGCCTTTTATAATTATAGATATATTAGTTTGAATTTCATGTTTATGATAACTGGAAATGAAGAATTTCTTCGTTTATTTATAATGGGAAGTTGAAAAGTTTTCCTACAGTATGAAATTAGCATTTTTAAAGTCTTAGAACAGAGCGTGAGAAAAATCAAGAATTTAATCATTTATTTTTTAACTCGTAATTTCAGTTAACTATGTATTAAACATTAATATATGTTAAAGACAAAACATTAATTTTCAGTTCTTGCATCAGATCTTAAATATTGAAGTCTTTTCAAAACAGAAAAGGTTACAGATGGTGTCAAATACCTCGATTTCTTTGTTTAATTGAGCTAGTTATAAATATGAAACGCTAGATGAAACATTTTAGAATTACTTAAATTTGAATGAGGGATCCGGAAAATATAAATTTAAAAAGAAATTCCGAATAAAAAAATACCAGATTAATGGTTTAAAAAGAAAAATTGTGTACCTCGGCGTAATATATTTCAAATAGATAGCAAAATACGTGGAAGGAAACATTGGAAATTAATTGCTTTCATCTGATACAAAAAGAATTAAATCGAAAACCAGAGCAATATCAGAAATATTTTTATTAATTTTAACAAGGGAAACGATATCACATATCTAAATATAATAAGATCAAGTTAACGCGCAAAGATTTAATAACATATATATCCAAGAATAAATTTATTTGAAGAAATGTTTCCATTGAATAGAATACAGTAAAGCAACGTTTATACGCGTTTCATTTATAATTTGTCGTTTACATTTTTACGTCGTTTCATCACAGTCCTGATTCATTCGAAGCCATTACAAATATCCATTACTAATATAATAGCCCTGATCTGTCTCTCGGTAACGCTCTGACGTCACCAACAATAAAACTCGCGCCATAGCACTGTGAGACGTTAAACAGCATTATTTCATTGTTAGAGAACATAAATTTCAGTAATTTTAAATTTAAAAGAGAAATTGTCGTTCTAGATTTAAATTTAATATCTCTAAAATAGTGAAATAAAATTTTCTATCGATTGATGTAAAGTTTATCTCGCCATGATCAATAGTTTCCGAGAAATTTTAAATTATATTAATTATATATTTCAAATTAATTTCCGCTTTTTAATAGAAAGCAGTAAATCACGTCAGTGGTATATCGTGCGCGTGATATAGTTTGGACGCCACGATGCATCTGATTATTTATTGCAATCGTGATGACATAATTTGATAATATTTTTTGGCAACGTTCATCAAGTAGAGAAGTGTTTAGTTTTGATTAGAATTTAGAAAAAGACTTTGAAATTTGAACTTTAAAATGTTTTACAAGATGAGAATTTCACGGTTATTGAATCATAACAAAATTGTTAAGCAACGAAAATTACTTCACAAGGAATGCTGTTTTTTCAATAAAGAAATATGTAAATAATATGTAAATTTTAAAAAATATTTCCTGTCATAAAACATATGTTCATTTTATTTGTTTTCAATCAATGTTAAACATTTCTCTCGCATATATCTATTTAAGAACGTCAAATTTGACGGGAAATCTCTCGAATGAAGAGGCAATTTACACCGTCATACCAAGACGGGTGATTTTCTAGTTACTTTTATATTTTTCTCTCCTGATCTCTTTGTTCTCAACTTATTTCTTTACGTGTACAGTAAAACTTCGATTAATCGTCACTCACTTAAGCGTCACTTTCTTTTATCCGTCATCGTATAAAAAAATCTAATCCTTCATTTCTGTTCATAACTATTCTTATATTAAAATTTACAACGATCGTTTTGTAAAATTAAATACAATATGCATGTATTATTCACTTTAAAGGATTTTATTTTCGTTTTATTCCCAAGCAAGTGGTGAAATCATGTTACTGTACATACGTATTGAGAGATTTCGGTTATCCGTCTATTCGGTTATCCGTCTATTCGGTTATCCGTCACATATCTATTCCGGACGATGGCGGCTAATCGAAGTTTAGATATATTAGTCGTTGAAATATTTATTCTGGCGATACTATGCAGGTTCTAGTGGAACTGGAGGGATTTTAATGAAAACCATAATGCTGATTTTCTAGTTATAATGATAAAGTATTCGTTTAGACGATGTAAAAAACGCAAGCCTTCGGTTATATATTATTTCTCCCAGTCTCTCTTCCTAAATTTCACACATTTTCCGCTTCAGTCTTCGGCCGCCGTGGTCTAGTGGTAAGATGTCGGCTTCGTAGGTGGAAGGTTCGAAACCCGATTCCACTTAAGATCCGTCGTGTATTGGACCTGTTGCACGTTTATTCATACGTAGGGGGCCAATCGTGCTCTTGCTGCTGTGGTGCGGAACTTTGGAGAGGGGGTAACAGGTCAGGTGTCGTCCTGGGCATCTGACCGCGGTTTAAAATTACGAGGTCCGTCCCAAAGTAGCCCTCGTGTTGCTTCAAAACGGGACGATAATAAAACTAAACTAAACTGCTTCAGTCTTTATTTCTCCGGTCCCATTATTTTAAGACTAGAAAATGACCCGTCATGGAATAAAGGGTGGAAATTGCGTCTTCATTCGACAGATTTCCCGTCACATTCGGCTTGTTTAAATAGATATATATGCGAGAGAAATGTTTAACATTAATTGAAAACAAATAAATTTATGTTTTATGACAGGAGATATTTTTTTATTTACATATTATTTACTTATTTCTTTATTCAAAAGCCAGTTGGTAAACAACATTCCGTGTGAAGTATTTTTAGTTGTTTAATTTCAAAAGAATTCTTTCTCGAAATTCTAATCAAAGCAAAGCACTTATCTGCTTGTCAAAGGTAGCCAAAAATTATTATCAAATTATATCATTAAGATTGCAATAAATAATCAGATGCATAGTGGCGTCCAAACTATATCACGCGCACGATGTACCACTGACGTAATTTACTACTTTATATTAAGAAACGGAAATTAATTTGAAATATATGATTAATATAATATAAAAATTCTCGGGAACTATAGATCATAGGGAGGTTTGGGGGTGGTCGTTGTAATTTTGATCTGCGGTCATATGACGATGAGATGACTCTAGTAGTCATAGGTATCGGGGGTTCAAGGTGGTGTCAGGTGAGATGACGGGGACGATACCAAAGCTGGTGCACCCTCTGCAACACACCAACGAGAGGACGTTTGACCACTAGGTATAATTTAACTTGCAACAGAACACTACGGCCCCCAAACCGAAACCTTACCACTAGCTCACCGCGGTCCTTCAATTTCATATTGGCGGTATACTTAATGGAAATTTTGTTAAAACTGAAAACAGCAGACATATAATTTTAATTTTGCTTATACTGATAAAAGGAGACATTCAATTGTAATTGTGTAAATACTGATGAAAATAGACATATGATTGTAATTTTTTAATACTCATAAAAGCAAACATCTAATTGTAATTTTTTAAATGCTGATAAAAACAAAGATTTGTGTAAATAATTTGCATTGGAGAAAGTGTGTGTGTGAAAGAGAGATAAGATCATGGTTTTTCCATGTTAAGAGTTGCCTTTCCCTGTTTAGTTCCTTGTAATCATGCATTTCTCTTTTTGCGAAATTATGCCTTTCCCACGATTCTTCCCATTTGGTTTATATTATAATAAAATTGATGATTATCTCTACTCTCGAGTGTAAAATTTACTAAACATCTGTTCCAGTGCATTTTTATGCAACTTTATTAAGTTAATGTATTTGTTTTGTAAATACAGGGAGAAAGATTTGTGTATAATATAAGTTTTCGATATCGTACACTGATTGGTTTAAGATTATAAATATAACTTAGGGGCCGTCCACAAATGATGTCACGCTTGGAGGGGGGAGGAGGTTGGTGAAATTGTGACATCACACATTTTGGTTAAAATAAAAACATTTAAAATCGGCAGATAAAATTTTGAAATTAGCAGAATTTGAGGGTATTTTTTTAATCGGGGCTAAAACAACTTTCATGTGATTTTTTCACTCATGTACCTTTCTTTTCGAAAAAGCCATTCAAGGTAGGTTCTGAGAATAGGGTAGCAACAGAAGAAATTCTTCAACATTAGAAGAAATCCTCCCCCTGGTCACAAATGTCATTAAAACACGTAGTTAAAGTTTAAAAATAAAATTTGAAATATGATCTATAACGTAGTGCTTTGTTCCTGAACTGCAAGTATATGTTTATGTAATATAGAGTGACATGCTACAAGGGGGGGGGGATGGTGAAGTGTGACACTTTGTGGCAAAGGGGGGAGAGGGGGTCAAAAATATTGAAAAAAATGTGACATCATTTATGGACATAACATAACACCATTCCATGCCCCTGCAACTATAACCCTATAGTTATTTAAGCAGTGAAAGCGGTCATGAAATGGAAGGAAAATCACAACACCCGAGGGGGTGACCTCTCTTGAAACTTGCCAATTCTCTATACCGCTGCCTAATTAAAAACGCAACAAGTTTACAGAAATGTACAGGAACATTAGGAAGGAATGCTATTGTGCTATACATTATAAAAATATTTTGGAAGCACAGAATAAAATAAAACCTTGAAAAACCACAAAATTACACAGTTATACATGAAATAACTGGGAAATAATAAAAACTAAATGCAATGGAAAAACTAAACGAAGAGTGAAAAATACATTATAAACAACAAAAAATGAAAAGAAAAAGATGAAAAACAAATTAATACAATAATAAAAATAACATAAATATTTACACAAGAACAGAGAGATGGGCCGCACATTGTTTTAAAAAGTTCGATCTTGAAATCATTTATGGACATCCCCGTAGCAAGTGTTACATAAGATAGTGTATTGTTACAAACATGGCATCGCTTCCCAGCAATGTGAGTCTTATGGTTGAGAAGATAGTTTTACAGGGGCAAGTATGAGATGACGGACAGTAGCCACGTCTGGACCCCTGACCTTGGCGACAAACTTGGCGACGAAATATGGGATCTCAAAGGTGCTGGAATCTTCTCGCTATCTCTATTAGGAGAGAAGATAAGCCAGGAATATGCTAGATCATTCTATGTGACGTCACGGTCTGCCGGTGAAACTATATAAGGAGAGCGCTTGGACGACGGGGTGTGTTGATCGATTAGGATCGCCTTGGAGCCCGAACGTCTTTGTAGTTCTATCCGCTGTGCGAGCTAGTAAGCTGTTAGACGCCGAGCGGTAGAGTTCAGATCCATTGGGGACGACTTTAGAGCTTCGTGCGCAGTACGAGCTAGGAAGCTGGTGAGCTGAGCGCTATTGAAAGTGCTGTTATTAGTTTTTTGCTGACTGTTTGTGTTGTTAGATAACAAAGTGCTGAACTGTTATTAGCTGTGAATTGTTGTCTGTTTACATTGGTCATCTGTGCGAGAATTATTGTTTCCTGTACCTGTGCTACGTGTTTTCCCGCACATTTGTAAATAAACCTTCATTCTCCATTATCCTGCGTGTTGGACTGTTTACACCATACACCCACAGTAAGACTTTTGCAACAGTATTCATGGGTACAAAGAAAGGTTCTCCGTGTGAGACAAGACACTTTATAATATGATATTTGTTATCCTAGGAACAATGTTGTCTCCAAAATGAATGACAACGTTGGATAAACCTGTAAAGACTGCGATGAAGGACAGATATTAGTTTTTTGGGGTGGGGCTAGGTCTATTGTTCACAGAACTACTAATATTAGTTACATATTCGAAAATATCCGCCCTTGAAATGATTATACTCATAAACAAGTATTCTGCTTGTCAAATAAATAGTGCATTCCAAATAGAAGTTAAGGAAATTGATCCTGAGAACGCCAGCGATGAAGAGAGTTTGAAAATATCTTCAATCGGAGTTTTATTGGCTGTTTTCATGTATTATTAAATAATTTTTGTTAATACTATTTTAAAACTCTATCTCATTGGCTTTTGGTATCTCTTCAGCTGCTCATAGTTAACTATGAAATGCAAGAAGTACAGTACCTCTCAGTATGTCTATTTTTACATTTAAATAAGTGCACAATGAAACTTCATTGAGTGCATTAATCTATATATTAAAATAATTGGCTGAACCAGAAGACCAGTTCCCCAGCGCAACCACTGGACCGATTTCGACTACCTTTATTTCACATGAAAGCTTATGACGTCTAGGTATGTCATCAATGGTCGTCTGCCACCCACCATTTTCGAGATATATCGCAAATAAAACTTTGTCAGAGTCCCTCAACCTCTACAACCGACGATTTATTTCGCCTGGTTGCAAACCCAGTAGCAGCCTATTAATATTAAGGGCGAACAGCTGGTCCCCGAAGGCGGTTAGTTTGTGTTTTATATTGTTTTTAGTTGGTTGTTTTAATAAAAAAACCGTTTTAACAACAATTGGTACACTTTTAAGATGAGTTATGGATCTGAAATTCAAAGTTGAAGAAATGTATAATTTTTATTACTATATCAGAAAGCATACAAATGCCCACAGATCGCGCATAAAATGCTTGTAAATATAGGCTCAAAAATAAAATATTAGGCTCAGATTTGTAGTTGTGTCTATTATTATTCTGACGTATTTTATTTGATAATTAGGATTTTTATAAAGTTGTACATATAACCCTTATTCTAATGAAATATATTCAAAAAATTAATTATAAAATTAACATAATAAAATTTCCAAAATAAAACTGAGTTTGTATCTCGTGATTCGTTTCTATTCAATGTAGCACAAGAAATAATTAACCTGTCTGATACGTTGATTAATAAAATATTATTAAACTGCTGGTCAAATGTTATAAACATCCGATTTTTATTCAACGGATAATTTCCAGCCTAGAGGCTCAGAAACCTTCAAGCACTTTTCTAAGAAACTCTTCCAATTCATTAGTATATGCCTAATTAATAAACAAGTACAGTAATATCTGCCATGTGGAACTTCAAATTACCAAAAACAACTGTTCGAAAGTGAATAATATTAGAAATGACTTCGATAGAAACCCCAACAGACCACATGACTATATCTTCAGTTGCCAGATTCCTCAATGGCGAAACTGCAAATTAATTAAGTGTACATGAGTTATGCTTCGGAAACTGCAACCGTGTCCACATCCATTAAACACATCTGTTGAATAAAGCGCGGACGAAATTCGTCGGTGGCTATTTTAATGAAACAGGCTTTGTGCAGTATTTGCTGTTCGGAAATTGATATATGAAGAGAAGTGGAGTTTGAGTGAAATTAGGAAATGTTTAAAGAATTTATCTTGGTTTGTAGGTTTATGAATGTCCCTAGCCTTCGCTACAAGACGTTTGTAGATATAGCAGGCAACATTCGTTATCGTTTTATGGAAGACAGACTCGGAGCGGGAAATGTTATAAATATTTTACAGGATTTAGAGAGTCGTGCTTCGTTCAGTTACGTATTATGATTGCGATTTTTTGAAGATTGAAACATAAGTGATAAAAGAAAAATTAAAACATTCAAAGAATAGATAGTCTTGTCTAAATTCTGATCAATTTCATTCTAAACAAGCAGTCTAGTAAAGTATGATATTATTAGTAAATACGATTTTTGAGAGTTAAAACATAGAGGATAAAGGAAAAGAATTAAAACAAATAAAAAAGTAGGAATGATCTTGATTAAATTCTGCAATTTCTTTATGAAAGCATGAGCTTCATGACAGAAATTTTTTAGGATAAAGAAAACAAAAGAACTAAATGAAAATGTTTAAATATCCCTGCCATCAAATCAATGTAAGCTCGACTTTTACAATTTTCAACGATTCAGTGACTTAAACACAGTAGAGTGTTGGCCTTAAAACTAACTACTATTTATCATCATCTGCCAAATTTTTTGAAGCTTTTAATATTCAGAGAGCTAAATCGCATTTTACGCTTGACGAAAAGACGTTTAACAATCTCTCTCGCCCACAAAGTCATCTTTGAGAGCTGGAT
>BGPR01003282.1:33489-46627 GCA_013235015.1 Araneus ventricosus | reverse complement strand
CCGAACAAAACCATAATTTGAAATAAGGAAACAAAGCTAAGAGATAAGAATCCAATTGAAAAAGTAGAAATAGAAATAATAAAAATAATGAAAAGATCAGGTCCATTTGAAGTAAAACATATGAAACCCAACCTCATAACCAACAAAGCAAAACAAGAATGAAGAAAAAAGTTTCAAAACTCACCCAGTAGTCCACTAGAGAAGGGACAAAGGAAACAGACGCAAACGCACGCGGCACAAACCATCGTTTAAAAAGTGCTGACGTGATCACGGCTGAGGTGGTTGACAGTTAACGGTATGAGTGGAGGAAATAATTTACTAGGGGTGGGAAGTGAAGAGTCTTAGAAGCCTCTACTGTCCGTGAAGTCCCAGGCACATTTTACGAGTATCAGAAAGTAAACAATAGACAATTAACCAAAATGAGATCGACTGTAAAAAACAAAAAACAAAAGATCAGAGGCAAATAGAATAAAGGCAAAAATAGCAAAGTTTTTTTTAATTTAACATACAGAACGCTGTGGAATAAGGGTAAATAAAGAGAATCGGGAATTCCATTGGAGCTCAGATTGTTTTTGAAAAGTTCAATTTGTTTTTTCTTTGATTCTGAATTGTTACAAATATTTTTAATCCTTACTTATTGATATAATATTGTGTTTTATAGATCTTAAAAGAGATATTAGAATTCCCAAAATTAAACCTATTAACAAAAAAAAATAAATAAACTTTACTATTTTTGCCTTTATTCTATTTGCCTCTGATCTTTTGTTTTTTGTTTTTTACAGTCGATCTCATTTTGGTTAATTGTCTATTGTTTACTTTCTGATACTCGTAAAATGTGCCTGGGACTTCACAGACAGTAGAGGCTTCTAGGACTCTTCACTTCCCACTCCTAGTAAATTATTTCCTCCACTCATACCGTTAACTGTCAACCACCTCAGCCGTGATCACGTCAGCACTTTTTAAACGATGGTTTGTGCCGCGTGCGTTTGCGTCTGTTTCCTTTGTCCCTTCTCTAGTGAACTACTGGGTGAGTTTTGAAACTTTTTTCTTCATTCTTGTTTTGCTTTGTTCGTTATGAGGTTGGGTTTCATATGTTTTACTTCAAATGGACCTGATCTTTTCATTATTTTTATTATTTCTATTTCTACTTTTTCAATTGGATTCTTATCTCTTAGCTTTGTTTCCTTATTTCAAATTATGGTTTTGTTCGGTGTTCCGGGGAAACAAACTCTTTTTAGCATTATTGCTAGAGTTTGTGATTAGAAAACTCCGAATTCATTGATATATACGCCCGTTCGGGATTTCCCTCGCTGATGACGCGTCCCGGACGTTGGCGATCTGTTCCCTTTTTTGTTGTTTCGGTTTTCATTTTTGACATGGTTTTGTTTTCGTTTGTTAATATATATATATTGCAGATTTACTCCTATATTTGTTGTCTTTTTCCAACAATTGGCCCTCACAGGAGGTTGGCGCCAATAAATTTCGAAATAATGTGACATAATCGATTCCTAAGATCGATTGGCATTTGATTGTTGGAATTCCATATCTGGGTTGTATTTTTCATAGTAATAGTTTTTAATCTTATTATCTTTCTGTATTTCATTGTGTAAATAATATTAGGTTATAATTTTTCTAGATATGAGCATATATGTGCGACTTTCAAAAGTATAAAACAAATAAATCAAATGATTCTTGGATCAGTAAAATGAAGTAATTAAGATTAGCTGACGCTATAAAATGATCGAGAGTATGACGTGATTTTCGCTTGGTAGCGCCAGCCAATCGGCTAGTAGAAATGTATTCTTTGAACTCAGAGTAACCTTGGGTCGGGCGAAATCTTCGTTGATTCGGATATGCGAGAGAAAATGTTTTAAACTGATCAATAAAAAAATTCATAGAATATCGAAGAAAATGACATTTTAACCATTCTTGTTTTAAAATAGGGATAAATATTCAGGTTTATACCTTGAAAAAATTGAAAATGGTAGCTTTATTAGAACGTCGGATGCCAGAAAATAAGAACTGAAAGTTAAAAACATAAAGGAAAAGTGACTATTATTTAAAAATTTCTCAAAATTCAGTAATTATGTTGGAAATTCAAAACAAACTTCATTAGAACGAAAATTGTTTTTTCTATCCGCTGGTGCATTGATTGTTTTTCAACGATCTTTAGAAAAAATACTACAGCCGTAAACGTGCCAAAAATGAACAAAAACAACACAAAACATTAAATAAAAAATTTTCTAGATTAAATTTTAAAATTCCTGCTTCGAGGTGCATTGAGTCACCATTACGTCTACCTGTGTGCCAAATGCCATGGCTGTAAGTGCGACAGATTCGTCTGGACATCGCACACACACGCAAACATTGCCTTTTATAAGTATAGATGAAGAGAAGGAAGATATTGTGGAGAAATATTGATTGTAGAAAAGGCATGTAAATGTTGGATGATTAAATAAATGTGGAATATTATCAATTTCGGATGATGTTTGAAGAAATCAGTCGCATTATTCGACGCAAAAAAGGGCGAGTCTCTCAAATATCGCAGAAACGGTCTGTGTGCAACTTGAAAAATAGGTTTTATGCCAGTGGGTCCCTTGAAGTTCGACCTCTGTAAAGGAGATGTTTGAAAGAGAGTTAGTGTCGACGGGAAAAGTATCATTAAAAATATTTCTCTCTATTGACATATTTTTGAGGACCGCAACAGGAAATACTTTTACGTACTTGACACATAATAAAATGGTTAAGAAAAATACCGTCTCCCTGTCCTCACGCTTCAAGAATCCATCAAACCGACCATGAATATAGGTTCGACGTGTTGAACTATAGTTGCCATTTTTTAAACAAAACCGGGGGAAATGCAATCATGGAAAAGAAGTGAAAATGCAATAAGTTACAACAGTTGTATTGACTGGTGCATAGAGAAACAAATCTGCTAATAAAGCATCTGTGCTTCCAGTATGGAAAAGGTTTATAAATTCTAGTATTCAGTGCTGGAATATCACGAGATGATTCAAAATTATTCTGAAAACTGTATTTTCGATTTTGTAAATCGATTTTTTATGTTCATCCGACATCAATCTTAAAAAAAGTATACGACTCTAGAAACTGGAACATTAACCTAAAGCAATATTTATCTAAGCCAAATTTTGATAATGAATCGAATAAAATATTCGAAACAGCAATTTGTTTATAACCTTTAAGTTAATAAATTATAGATTTCTCTCAGGAATTTCAAGAGATATAACTCGAAATAATCTTGAAAACTGTATGTCTCGTCATGATTTGGTATCGATTTTTTTATTCTATAGATATTAGATTTAGAAAAAAAAAATGTTTCTAGAAGAATTAGAACCTTAAACTAAAATTATATTTATCTAAATCACATTTTAATACAATATTTAAAACAACATTTTTTACTAACATGATAAAAGGAAAGTAAAAAAAGTCAAAAATTGCTCTTAAATTATAACTTTTTTATTATTTGTAGCAATTATTCAGTAGTCATTTACATAGTTACATTTCACAAATAAAAATAAGAAAAAATATGCTTCATTAATAAATATATTTAAAATGTGTTTTGCGTCAAATAATTTGCCCATGAACTGTACGAATATACACAGTTCGAATCGCAATCCCCTATTGATCGCTTCCACAAAATGGTTCCCAGTCTGCATTCCAGAAGATCAGGAAACGCTGGGAAAATGTGTATTTCTGAGGATTGTCAGTAATTCTTTTGACTTCACACTTAATGCATTTTTCTTTGTCAAAGAAGCTTCTTCGTAAACCTTCTGGTGCATCTTCATATTCTCATTTATATAACAATATCTAATCTTTTCCCAGAATATGTAGGATACCAACTATCATTACCCGAGCAAGAATGGAGTAACATACGTAGTACCAGCTTGATTGAATGCAATCCAGATTTCGTGCAAGTGTCCTCTCTTATTTGACTTTCTTTTAATAAAATAATTAACAATAAAATATTTACCCATTATATAGTAACTGGCAACCCCCCGTCATGGTATGACGGGTGCAAATTGGCTCTTCATTCGAGAGATTTCCCGTCAAATTTGACGTGTTTAAATAGATATATATGCGAGAGAAATGTTTAACATTGGTTGAAAACAAATAAATTAACATGCTTTATAACAGGAAATATATATATTTTTTATTTACATATTATTTACATATTTCTTTATTCGCAAAGCCTCATGGTCTCAAAGAAATCTAGAAAATCTAGTAGATATAATCTAGATAGATAGAAAATCTAGTTTCAAAACAAGGCACTTCCCTGCTTGCCAAACGTTGCCAAAAAATATTATCAAATTACATCATCACGATTACAGTAAATAATGAGATGCATCGAGGCGTCCAAACTATATCACGCGCCCTATATACCACTGACGTAATTTACTACTATCTATTGAAAAACGGCAATTAATTTGAAATATAGGAATAATATAATTTAAAATTTCTCGGGAACTATTGATCATAGAGAGATAAATTTTATATCAATCGATAGAAAATCTTATTTCACTATTTTAGAGCTATTAAATTTGAAATTAAAACGACAGTTAGTCTTTTAAATTTAAAATTACTGAAATTTAGGTTCTCTAACAATGAAATAATGCTGTTTAACGTCTCGCAGTGCTATGGCGTGAGTTTTATTGTTGATGACGTCAGAGCGTTACCGAGAGATCTGGGCTATTATATTAGTAATTAGCATTAAAATATTTATCCATTATATAGTAATTGAATGAGTTTGTACATTAAACGTTCATACAAAAAATTTTCTCACGAAAAAGTTTCACGGTTTCATGGTTCACGGTGTAAAAGCAATATTTTAGCAATCATGCACATTTTACCAACCACGAGGCGTATTTACTACTACATAATTAAATAGCAATGTAGAGGTTACAATCAGCTGCTTTCTCCTTTCTATGGTAGGTGGCGCTACTGGAGTCATCTTTTTCCCATGATGCCTCTCTGTCATTCTTGTCTGTGTGCTTGTCTCGTGATGTTGTTCTCTGTCTTGTCTTGTAACTTTAATGTTCTGTGCTATGGAACGTAGCCTAATAAAAATGGTTTCTAAAATTGACTGGATTCTTCAGCAGCACTACACACAAACTTGAGTCTCGTCCCTCTATAGCAATAATTATTAAAGACTTCCGTTCAAATGCTTTTTCCAAGAAAAATAAAGTTAAATTTAGAATGTCTGTCTTTGCCTGTGAAACAGTTTATATCAGATTACTGGATTGACTGTATCTTAAGTTTTCACGTCTTCACGTCGTCCTGTCATTCGATATTCAGACCTGAAACTGTATGATTTTTTTTCTCCGGGCATAGATTAAAAATCCGAGGTATCAGGCGGTATCAGTACAACACAAAAATATGCCGGAATTCCAGGAATTTCAGAATGTCATTTTTAGATTTCTTATAGTAACTGATTTTGGTGGCTAATCTAGATTCGTGTTTATGAAGAAATTTCATAACATATTTATGAATGAAACACTTATGCACTCCTGGTGGCAATATTTATAACTAGCTGATAACCCGACCTTGCACGGGATCCACATTTTTTTCATGTATCAGCCTTCAGTTTTTTCCTACAAATATTATCACTTACCTCCCTCAATAAACGTATTGTTTAGCAAAGAATTAGGAAACCCTCCGCGATTTTGCGTATGCGCCGGGCGGAGCTATTTCCATCAAAATAGGGGGTTAAGTGAAGAATGGAAGGGTGATGTTTACATTTTACTGAGTGTGATATAACATAGAACTCCAGAAATGCGCTCGTATGACTCATTACCTGACACCTCTTTCCGGTGTAAAATCGTCCAAAAGTGGTAATCTCGGAATCCGTTGCTGAACAGTAAATCTCCTTTTAATAGTTTCTTGTTGGATTAAAACTTTTAATTCTAGCATTTTATTATCTTAACAGTATTGTTGGTGTTGGGATGTTAATTAAAAAACGTTAATGCTAGATTGGTGCCCTATTGAAAAAATTAGATTAATATATCAATTATTAAACCAATACTGGGTGATGAAATATAAAACACAATGACATACTGCACCTTAATAAAACACCTACCTTTTAAAAACTTGGCCGCTAGAGAAAATTATCTGAAAACATAATTATTACAATGCTTTGAACAAAATAATTTAAATATTAAAGAAAAACAAGGTGTTTTAAATTTAAATATTTTTATTAAAGAATAGTTTAAATTAAATCAATTCAATCACTGCCATGAGTTATACATATACAAAAATGATGCACATGACTAATCATATATTAACCAAAATAAAAAATGTAGCTGCACATTAATATGAAAAGAACACTGCAGACTTTGAAAATTACACAACATTCTAAAAATGAAAAATTGGAGTAAACCAGAGATCTCTCAATTTAAGCTATATTTTGTGGTTGTCGAGCTTATGCTTTTTTGATTGACCAGACACTCTTGAAATATTTTGTTGAAGAAATAGTGTACACAGCCACACAAATCACTAATATTTCAGAAGGCACTCCTTGATAACCAATCGTTATTGGGAAGCGCAGAAATAAACTGCCACACAGTTCACCAACTGTTTAGTGATCATTTTTAATAACATCACTGATGAGAGTGCGGATTTTACCGCTACAACACTCACGATCTGTGATCTAAATGCATTCTCTACTTTAACAGCCAGCACAATTTCTTTCTGCGGTAACCCAGAACATTGGATGTTACAATAAAATTCAAAGGCTGTTTCTGGTGGTCATTTCGGTCATCATTCAACACAGACGAGAAAATCAAACGCTGGTCTAGTAGATTGTTCGGCCATTACTCAACACCACTTTCTTTTTAAATATTATTGGAGTAACACAGTTTTTTTATTTTATTTCATCTCCTCTTACGTGATCATTTCTCATAAAATCTTCTGCACGGCTGAGTGGCCGAGAACCAAAGGTATAAAATCCCAATGGTCTCGAGAACCTCCAGACGTGCGTCGGTTACTTTCAGTGTAAAAAAAGCAATCTAAATCAGACAAAGGAAAATGCTTCCAGTCAGAGACGTCAAAGCCTATTCACATAAAAATTCATCCGCGAAACAAGATGGCGAGTAAATAGTCCCGTTGAATAAATTTGATTTATAATTTAATTAACTTGAAACATTAAAGGAAAAGACATCAAAAGATAAGACAATTAATATTTAAGTATATTACAAAGTAAATAATTAAGGAAAATTTAGATATTTAATAAAACTGTTAAAAATTACCGTTTAAATTTCAAAAGTTGCCAGAGATACCACACGATACGAAAGAAACTTTGGAGGCGAAGATTTAAATATTTAAAAATACTGATAAAGCCGAAAAATGATGTAGATGCAATTTTTGCAATCTAACAAGTATGGTTTGCATGAAAACGCGATAATTATGTAAAAAGAATTATTCTAAGCTTTTAAACAATATACCGTTAAAAAATTAATACAGCTTTAAAATGAACAATTATACTTTCAATGTTTATAAATTAAAACACGGTGGCATAATATTTTATTTTGTAAAAGAAAAAATAAAACAAAATGAAAAATAAACGAATAAAATAAAATAAACTGATAAATGAAACACTAGTAACATAACTTTTCTTCTTGCATGCATTTGAATAATAATGGAGAAATAATAAAGAGAAATGAACAAAAAAAATAAATAAATGCAAGAGCTGAGAAATCAAGCACCGGAAATTTAACTTTTCTTTTTGCATGTATTTGAATAATAATGAAGAAAAAGAAAATAGGCAAAAAAATGCCCGAATTTACCACTTAAAATTAAATAAATAAATAAATATAAATCGAATGGAAAATAAAAAAAAAACTTTCGGCGTTAGCTTCATCTTCTTCTAATCCATTACTGTCCCAAATTTGGTTCCAATAAGTTCAAAGGTTTATGTGTGGATAAAGAAACATACATATATAAAGGAGATACATTCTCATAAAAATTACTCTTTTAAATATATAGATTAGCTTCTGTTCAGCCATCCTTTCCTTAAAATCCGGGAATTAAAACTGGTTATCGCACCATAGCCAAATATGGCTCTTGTGCCATTAAAAAAATAAACACACAACCGGGAATTAAAGTTTTAAAGTTCTCTGATGAAAAATGATGAAAAATTAAATTCAATGAGTGAACTTTAGGCATCTATGAATAAATGAACTTTAATTTTTCCCACTATGTACGTAAAAGTCCTTTGTAAGAGTGGAGATTTTCAGTGAAAAGTCAGGAAAAAGTTTAGAAGGCAATATTCCATACACAGATGTTTTAGAGACACTAATAAATTATAAATATATAAATAATTTAAAGCAGTCACAGCATTAAGAGCATTGAAAAATTTTGCGAAGAATTTAACGCACAGTCAGATTGTGCTTTGAATTGCGTTTAAAACCTGAGGCTTTCTTCAGCTACTCTTTTGCACAGCTAAAATATTGTCACATTTACTAATATCTACGAGGAATTTTGTTACGATTAGTCGGTAAAGACACGCAAACTTTTATTACCCTATTAACTCTTGTCTCAATAGTCACTTAATCGATACTGCTTTTTGATTCATGTGACCGCCCTAATTAAGAGAAAAAGCCTCTGAATTTCTTAAAAACCTATACTTACTGAAAATATGCATTTACAAAACTTTTGTTAGATTGTAAATAGGGGACAGTCGCCGAAATCGGACCGATATCGTAACTTAAATTCTATTAAATATTTTGTCCTTAAAATAGGCATATTGCTGCAAAGATGTAATGTCGCTTTCCTGCCCCACTAGTCTTATAGTTGGAAAGAGAGTTTTACAGGGGTAAGTATGGAGTTGCGGGACCCCTGACCTTGGCGACCATTTTGGCGACCTTGGCGACAAATAGATGATTCCAGAAAATGCGACCCTTTTCTCGATAGCTCTATTAGAAAGGGAATACGCTTGAATATGCGAGAAAACTCCATGTGATGTCATGGCCTGTCGGAGAGAGTATATAAGGACCGCGTGTGGATCAGAGGGAGCAGTGTTGATCCATTGGGAACGACTTTATAGTTGCGTCCGCTGTGCGAATTAGGAAGCTGGTGAGATAAGCGCTATTAAAAGTGCAGTTACTTTCGTTACTAGTTATTTGCTGACTGTTTGTGTTGCTAAATATCAAAGTGCTGAACTGTTATTACCGTTTAATTGTTGTCTGTTTACATTGGTAATCTGTGCAAGAACTATTGTTTCCTGTACCTGTACTATGTGTTTTCCTGCATATTTGTGAATAAACCTTCATTCTTCATTATCCTGCGTGTTGGACTGTTTACACCATACACCCACAGAAAGACTTTTGTAACAATATGATGCCGTGATACTGTAAATGAGGTGTATGAAGTTATTTTTAAGAGAAAACGCTACGTGGTTGCAGTTAGAGAACAATAATTTAAATTTAGGTATAGTCAATTAAGTATTTTAACAAAAGTCAAAATACCTTTAAGCAGCTACTCATCGCTGACATTAACGATTAGATTTTTTATATTTTCCCTTTGAATGTTAATTATTTAAGAAAGTCGCTGCTTTTATCAGCATTCATAAAATTAAAATTAAATATCTGCTTTTATCGGCATTAACAAAATAACGATTAAATGCCATTTGCTGTTGCTGGTATTTTTTGAAGCATTACACTGGGGTAACAATTTTTTTTTTCATTTGCCAATGAACTTTTAATGGTTTTAGGGTACATTGGGGCTGCTGATTTCAAAACTAATTTTACTTTTGCTGAATTGGCCCTTATTTTTGAGATAATGCATATTGTCAACATTTCAATCTTGTCTGCAATGGAGTGGACCAAAATAAGAGAAACATTTCGTGTCACTATACAGCGCGAAAATTTGCTGATTGGTGAGAAATGAAACAAGTAAAAAATTAATTAATCTGATTGATATCTACCACCTCGAATGGGCCTTAAAAATCCTAAAAAGTGTCGAAATTAGGCTGTTTTCTCATTAATTTTTAAAATTTAAGAATTTTTCTTAATCTCTGTATTATAGCATTAGCTGTTAAGTACTCAAACATTACATTGAGAATAAATGTTGAGACCCTTCGCTGTCAGTAACAAACAGCACAATCAGAATAAATGTTGTGACCCTTCGCAGAAAACTACACTTTATATAACTTTCCGCTGGGATACCCGTCCTTCGCTACCCCTGAGTTCACATCTCAACTGATTCAGAATAGTGATGTGTTGTTCATTCCGGATCGAATCCGTAGATCCGGATCCTCAAAAGGAATGAATCCGCGGATTCGGATTCGTGAATCCGCGAAATTAGATTCATGAATCCGTGGAATCGGATTTCAGAATCGGAATTGGATTCATGAATCGGAATCGGATACTCCACGAAAGGAACGTATCTGACACATCACTAATTCAGAAACACTCCCCCACAACCTGGGGGTGACAGAGCCCTCCACTGGCGAGAGCGAATCCAGGGATCCCAACACTACAGCCCCACGTAAGATTGAAATATCCTCAGATTTTCAATGTGACACTAAGGATCAAAACACATTAATATAACACAGTTGTCATTCAACACGTAACTAGATAATCATCGACAAGGTAAATAAACAAAACAGAAAATAATTGTATGAAATGTGATACCGTTACTCCCTATTCAATGCACATTAAACTCAAAAATATAAACGTTCTTTAACTGTTCACAATTATAATCAAATTCAATGACAATCTAAAAATGTTATTTCTAACACCTTAATAAGTAAAATATATTATCATTCAACTTCTATGCCTTCACTCAAATTATTAAACATTATAGATGTAAACCATATTCAAAAATTATATAACTGAACAGCAAATAAAATGATAGCAGAACCTATTCTTTCAAAAACAAACACTACAAGAGTTCACTGGAAGGAAAACACATCAGAAATTCACCGGAAGAAAAATACTAAAAAAGGTCAATGAAAGAAAAACATAACAAAAGTCCACCGAAAGAAAATCACGCAAAAATTAGCTGAAGAAATCACGGCATAAAATTATTAAAATTAGTTAATGTAAATAACTCAATCGATTCATATAATGCAAGCACAGAAAGATAGTTTAAACCGATTAAGAAGACTCATAAACATTTCTGAATTTAAACTTATACTCGTCGTGAACTGTACTTAATTTAAGCCAGACTCATATAAACACATACAATTAGCAATTTGCATAATGCAGCTTACTGTAATTCAAGATTAGTGGAAAATAAATAATTGGACGTCATGATCATTTAAGTAACCCCATTCTCTAATTTCAGAGATAACTTACATTACTCAGTTAAATACACTCTTAAATATGTATATCCATTAGTTTTATCACTAATACTCAATTCATGATTTGATTAACTACCCAATATTGTGAAATCATACCATTAAATTAAACACTTAATTCACTTAGCCAATTATTTACACAGATATAATATTTATGACACAGAAGCACAGATGACACTCTACAATTCCGAACCTATGTTAAAGTTAAAGGAAAAGTTTGTAAGGATACTACTCACAGTTCTAGTAACTCAAATGATTGACAGTTCTTCAGTTACAAGTAGAACGGCTGTGGTTTCTGCATAAAACTGAAGTAAGGAACATCAAATGTCATCATCGGGAACATCAAATAGCACCATCGTTTCACCACCATCACGTGTCATGGATACAAGTGAAGGAGTTCCTTAACTTTCATTTTTCGAAGATGCAAAAACACATCCTGGAAATTCCCAGATCCATCTCACGTTGGCTCATATACATCTTTTCGGCATTCACCCTCAGCTGGTTCAGGAAAGGTTATTCAATTCATGCTCTAACGCTCCTCCCGAAACTCATAAACAAATGCACAAACATCGTTAAAGACGATAATCACCCAAATGACGTTGAAGAAACTGAAATTTATTGATATTATCAATGAGCGATGCGTGATTCTATTCATAATTATAAACGTTTGTTGTCTTATCTTCTGAAATTGGTTTTCCTTGTTCACATTTTGCTTGCTTTGTATACTTTTAATATAAATTTATATTACCTATTGCAAAATTTCATGTGCTCCAATTTCACATTTTCTCCTTTCTATTTTTTTTTCTTCTTCAATTTAAAAAATTGTTCGTTATGATAAGGCAATAATTTTTTTCTTTTTTCAATTATAAAGGAATTATGGGAAAATGAAAATTTCCACCCTCCACCATTTCTACCCCCTTTAAGCTGGATAACCCATCTACGAACTGGACCGAGACTGTCACTACCCTTACAACGTATCCCACGCTGGTTAAATTTAGATCAAAATAACTCCAGTTATCGTGTTCACAAGATGACATGGGAAAAAGCGTTATATATATATTAACAAAAAATGTTAACGGCCTTAAATTAATAATACATTAGTATTGATTAATTTGAAATATTCATATCCTTTAATATCATTTATATTTTAGTATATCTTAACATTGGTAGATGGCGCCACTATTATTAGAAATAGTTTGCAAATGATAATATGTAGAATTACATTATTATTTAAATGTTAATATCAAAATAATATAGGTTAATATAACGTTTTTAAAAAATATAAATTTATAGTTTAATGTATTAATGATGATTTAATATAGTATATGTAACATATTTTGGTTTAAATATTTGCACAATAAATGCGGGACTGTAATTCGTATTTAGCTTTTGGCATTTTTTGCTATGACTTTGAATCAGTAAGCAATTAGTTAATTTTCTCGTTCTTTTCTTAATATTTTAGTGATTTACTCCTATATTTGTTGTCTTTTTCCAACCATTTTTCCCTCACAGAAGGTTGGTGCCTATAAATTTCGAAATAATGTGACATAATCGATTCCTAAGGTCGATTGGCATTTGATTGTTGGAATTCCATATCTGGATTGGCTTTTTCATAGTAATAGTTTTTAATCTTATTAGCTTTCTTTATTTCATTGTGTGAATAATATTAGGTTATATTGTTTATTATATTTCATTTTAAATGAGGCTTTAATAGGTGTATATGATGAAAATGTTATTTGAGTTTTAATGGTTTAATATATATATATATATATATATATGTAAGATCTGGCTTTAAAAAAGTGAAGGCAGTCCATTTTCATCAAG
>BGPR01003282.1:0-29519 GCA_013235015.1 Araneus ventricosus | reverse complement strand
ACACAATTTTTCTTTTTTGCCATTTATCTGCTATTCTTTTATTCGAAATTTCTTTTTAAATTTATATTTTCCTGATCCCTCATTCAAATTTAAGTAATTCTAAAATGTTTCATCTATCGTTTCATATTTACAGCTAGCTCAATTAAACAAAGACATCGAGGTATTTGACACCATCTGTAACCTTTTTCTGATTTGAAAAGACTTCAATATTTAAGATCTGATGCAAGAACTGAAAATTAATGTTTTGCCTTTAACATATATTAATCTGTAATGCACAGTTAATTGAAATTACGAGTTAAAAATAAATTATTAAATAATTGATTTGTTTCACGCTCTGTTCTTAGACTTTAAAAATGCTAATTGCATGCGATTGGAAAAAATTTCTGTTTCCCATTATAAATAAACGGAGAAATTCTTGATTTCCAGTTATCATGAATATGAAATTCAAACTAATATATCTATACTTATAGAAGGTAATGTTTGTGTGCGTGTGTGTGTGCATGTGTGTGTCTGCGATGTCCAGACGAATCTAGAGCACTTACAGTCATGACATTTGGCACACAGGTAGTCGTAATGGTGACTGAATGCACCTCGAAGCCGGAATTTCAAAATTTAACCTAGAAAGTTTTTTATTTAATATTTTGTGTTGTTTTGAGTGATTCTTCGCACTCATTTCTCAATAGCATGGTTTCGAATAATTGTACGAATAAAACAGTTACACCTTCGGAAAGAACAAATGATTTCCGTTCTAATGAAGTTTGTTCCGTACGTTTAACGTAATTTACTGAATTTTGGAAAATTTTTGAAAAATAGTCACTTTTATGGTAATTTTTAATAAAGATTTCTTCAAATTATCGCATATGACGTTCAAACATCTCTATATTTTTCATTTTTTTCAGCTTATAACTGGAACGTTTCTGTTGGATTTAAAATAATAACGGTTAAAAGATCTTTTTTCTTTTCCCTTAAATTAATTTTTCCCTGATCAGTTCAAACTGTATTTTGGTTAGAGAGATTTAACAGTGAGAGTTTCTCCGGACGAGTGACCTTCGTCACGGCATGTGACGTCATATGCTTTCATTCCCAGCATGCATTTCTACAGTCCGATGTGTCTTTCTTCTTTTGTTATGATTTTGCTTTCAAAACTTTTTTCGTGCCATTATGGGCATTCTTTTTTCTCATTTTGTTGAAGCCCTGATTCCACGGGAAACACCGAACGCGTAGTGCTAGTAAGCATTAAAAATAGCTCTAGAAACCACTAAACATTTTCGAAAACCTGAACCATTGAAATTTGAAAACAACTAAATTATTCAAAGTGAATATCCAACAGGCTTCAAACTAATAAGCATGAGTAACGAATTAAAAAATAATAACAGTATCTACCATCTGTATATTTCAAATTACCAAACTCTATCAACTCTAACGTGAATGATATATTTAGAATTAGCTTCGACCGAAACGCATATTTACGGATCCTACATAGTAGAGAATGAGATCGCTTCTCATTGGCTCTCAGCGTCACGTGACTTGGCTTGCTTCTAAATGACGTCGTGAAGGGAAAGAGTACTTACCATTGCTGACAGTTAATCCTTTATTTGTTTTTTCTAAAGAAGTACACTTCATTTGCTTGAGAAACATCCAAATAATCATAATTAGAAGATAGTTTTGATTTCTCCATGATGCGATGGTGGAAGACAAAATAATAGTTAAAATCCCGCCTAAGCGCGTTGCTATTACATCATTCAGAAGCAAACCAAGTCATGTGACGCTGAGAGCCAATGAGAAGCGACTTCATTCCCTATTATGTAGGATCCGTAAATATGAGACCGAAACCCCTAGGGACCACATGTTCGCATCTTCGGTTGCCAGATTGCTCAATGGCGAAACCGCGAATTAATTAAATCGGCATGAGTTATGCTTCGGAAACTGAAACTGTACCCACGTCCATTAAACACATCTGTTGAATAAAGCACGGCAGAACTTCGTCAGTGGCGTTTAATGAAACAGGCTTTGTGCAGTATTTGCGGTTCCGAAATTGATATATGAGGATAAGTGGCGTTTGAGGGAGTTTTAGAAACACTTTAAGAATTTATCATAGTTTGCGGGTTTATAAATGTCCTGGCCTTCGTTTAAATCCGTTCCTTGATATAACAGGCAGCATTCGTTATCGTTTTATGAAAGGCAGACTCGGAGCGGGAAATGTCATAAATATTTCACCATATTTAGCGAAGTCCAGTCCCCTGGAGATTAGACTTTGTGAGCGAAAGAGATTCGTTGCTTTCTTTTCGTCAGTGGAAAATGTGTCGAAGTCTTGTCTGAATCTCATATGAATGAACATTACGGAAAGGAGTGACAAATTATGATGAAGTTTTATATTTATCACATGGTATTGTTTAATACAACAGTTAAGGCTGCAATAAATTGTTGAAATTTTCATAAAATGAAGCATGGATGGATTTAGACGTCGTTAGTTGCGTTTGTAAAATATAAAATTGATGTCGGTTAAAGAATATGTTTTCATCAACATTTGTTGCTATTAACGCACAGAAGTATGAGAGCCCCTTTGAGAATAATTTAGAATTGTTTTAAGTAGTTTTCTGACAATTAGAATTATTTAGAAGCATTTTACTGAAAACATGGGATGTATAAAACATATTTTTTCTCTTGTATTGGAGTGATCTGAATAAATATAATTTGTACATTTAGTTGATATTATAGCTATTTTTAATTGAAAATTATATTGAAGAATGTGATAAATCTGAAAATACTTTTGATATATATTTGAACAGACTTTATTTGAATTAGATTTTTTCTGTGTGTAGTAACATTTATTTTGAAGTCGATGGTGGCAGATATAAAGTTCCCTTTCCCCACCCGCATTTGTTACTATTTACTTAAGGAAAATATTTTAATTGAATTACAGTGACCTCTCACTTATACGCTCTCTCTTTTATGTGCGTTTTTCACTTTTGCGCATTTTTTCCGCGGTCCCGGCGAGAGATATAGGAAAACAATGATAAGTCTTATTCATTTATGCACCGCACTAAAAAGGCACCTCTCACTTATGCGCGTCGCAAAAATTTTCTTAGTTCAAAACGTTTTTTATCCAGCAGAACAAGAAAGCAGAACAAAAACCCTTTTTGTTCTACTTCTAAGAAGGCATTCCCTCGCCCTTCCTCTATTCTTCAGATTCCAGAACACATTCCTCTAACTTATACACAGGTGTGAACTTGGGGGTTCTTGTGATTGACGTCAGTAAAAGTCGCATTTCGCATTTATACAGCAGCCAATTAGAGAGGTTAGTATTTTATGTACCACGTGGCATTGATGGCTAACGAAAGAACCACCTTTTGAGTTTTGGTTATGGTTAGATGGTTACGTTTGAAAATGGCGAAAAGAACGAAATTGTCGCTTTCGTTTAAAATGGATGTTATTAAAAAATTCGAAGAAACTCCTTGCACCTCGAAAACAGTTTTAGCGGAGCATTTTAATGTTCCGGAATCAACATTGAGAGCGATTTTAAAACGTCTGGAGCATTTCCATTTTCTTTATGTTCTTAAAAATAATTAATGTAAGTTATACACGTATTTGCATTTTGAAGCATCTTATTTACATTTTTCAGTAGTATATACATAGTATTAATTAACAATACATGTACACTGTATTGATGTCTCACTTTTAAGCTCCCTTTTGTGGTTTTTCACTTATGCGCGTCTCTCACTTATGCGCGTTTTTTTCGCTGTCCCCTGCGCCCGCGCATGAGTGAAAGATCACTGTATTAAGATAATTTCGAGTTTCTTCTTCTTAATCAGAATTATTCAGAAAAGTTTAAGGACTATAGAGTACAATTTCCTATTTTTCTTGAATTCTAGAGCAGAAGACGTGAATTGTCATAAGATATTGTATGCTGTGTTAAAAAACTGATAATTTTTAAGACTACATTGTTGTTAAAATATTAGGCCTGTTGACACTTAACATTTTAACATACATGCAGTTTAACCCATTAAGTCTCGCATTTTTTTTTTCTTTTTGAGATCTAATAAGATGGCCTTCCTGTTTTGGAAAGGGGCTGTCCTTTTCATTCATCTAAGAAGGCATAAAATACTCGAGATGTGTATGGATTCTAAGTAACTTTTGAGTCAAATTATAAGGCTAATTAATGATTAAATTTTAGTTTATAAGCCTAAAAATGCGATAATTTGATACACGGCAATATGACGGGCGCAAAACTTAAAGGGTTAAGATAATTGAAGACGCTGATCATTTTATTTTTCTCTTTCCATTTAGTTATTTTCTATTCTTTGATTAGCATGCATCTTCGAAAACCGAATATTTATTGAATAACTGATCTAGTAGCAGTACCAAAATATGTTGATCAGGATGAGAAATTTATTTCCGAGAACTAATGGTAGAATTTCTTCTTACCACATAAAATAATTTTAAAAGTATTGCTAAAGCACTTATAATACTTTTAAAGCCCACAACTAATTGATACATTTGTTATTCAACGCTCATCAGATTTTTATAATTAGAATATTTATTTAGAATAAGAACCGTGATGGTCCCATTCTTATTGTCGGCTTAAAATTGCAACGCCCAGTTATGAAACTACAAATTATATTAACTTTGAACAATAGTCAGATAATGAGACCGGCTCCTCAGCTGACTTCAAATTTACCAAACTTCCATACCGTACTAATAAGAGAATGCCTGACCCTCCACATACGAAAAGTGTTCAAAAAGTATCGGGACTGGTGCCCTACACTTAAAGCTAAAACACGCAGAGTGAAGACGCTTGATAGTTAATGACCTTCAACCCACCCTCGCATCTGCTTACAGTTGAGTAATTGCAGCTCCCACCACTTCTGTTAAGTAGAGCTTTGAAAACTGTGTGCGCAGTGCTGTCGTCACATTTTTTATAGCAGAGAAAGTTGATCAGAGGATCTGCATCAAATTTGGCCAAATACTTGATACCATCGGTAAAATTTATACGAAGCAGAAAGAAATTTTGTGTAGTATTGTAAGAGCTTAGCAATAATTTCTGAGTTGTTCTTTTGACATATACGTTTTTAATATGCGGTGAAACTGTCGCAAATGATATTTCATTGCCAAATGTCAAAAAATTCTGAGATATAAGTTCAGGTGTATTTGAAAATTGTAGAAACACTATTCGTGAGTTATATGAAGAGTGGTTCAGCTTAGTCTATTCTGACTGAAGAGCTAGGATGAGACATGTGTCTGCCAAATGTGCGCCAAAACTGCTCTCTGCACACCAAACAGATGACCAGACATAAACACAAATGTCTTCAGGGTGTCTTTAAAAAAGTCGTCCGAGGCAAATGTATCCACCTTGCATCCTCCTTCTACCGGTACACATTGCATCTGAGTTTTAGAATAGAATAGAAAAGATACTCAACAATAACGTTACAGCCAGTTTTCTTGCACGAATGCAAATAAGCAGTAAGGAACTGATACCAATCTCTGCAAAATGGTTCTGAAGGCTTAGCTAATACTCTCAGGAAAGTCCATTCTTAAGATCGTCGGGATATGGAGCTAATGCTTCCAGTCAGCATCTAAAAAAGTAACATCCCGCGTTTATTTCGTCATCCATCATTTACGTGCTTTTTCTCCAAAATAATTCACCAATCAATATTTCTCTACAATATCTTCTATATCTTCACATGCAAATATACCTCAAATTTTCCATAAAAGCAGCAGCAGGAAACATTATCTTATATCAGACCGGGGAAATCCTTTTTCCTCTTTTTCTTGATAAATAGTTCCGAGATAACTTACATAACCTCGAACGAGCACAATGTCCTGTCAGTAACAGCCTCTGCATGTATGAATAAACCCAAAAAACCTTCCACATTATTTCTACCTCGGCAGCGGTTTTGCCTGAGGCACTCTCTCTAGTCAAGGAATCCGTCGATAACACGAAAAAAGTAAGTAAAAAAGAAAGCCTTTGTTCTTGCGCTTTTTTTAATGTAACCCGAAGGTAGAGGAAATGACGGAGCATCAAAAATAGAACAGTTCATTCTGGATTCAAAGATAGCGATCTGATAGGCCACCTGAAGGCTCCTTATAAGGACGATTTTCGTATGTGAAGGAGAAACCGGCTTCAAATATAAGAACTCTTTTCTGCCAGTGTTGTACTCATATCGGAAGAACTGTTGGGGTCTCAAAGGTAAATTTTGAGAGTTGAGTTTCTGAAATACAATTTTTCCGCGCTTTTCTTAGAATTAGAAGAGATCTTTTGAAGTATGGTGAATTTTGTATAAACATGATCACTTAGCTTATTTACCATTACACTGTACTTGCATCGAATTACAGCACTGTAAACTTATAAATTAAGACTAAGACATTCACAGACGTTATAATTCGACACAAAATTTTCGTGGAATCTTAAAAATTTCAACTGTTCTTTAACTTCTCAGTTGAACTAAAATAAAAATGGATTCCTAAAACGGAAGGTGTCATCTAATTAGAGGTACTTTTCCGTTAGCCGGGCGCAAATGTCGCCAATTGTGAACCAAACGCGAGCCATGTCGCCAAGAGAATGGTTGTAAGAAATTTGGGGGAATTCTACATTATTTGGCGATTTTTCGCTTGCGCCCGGCTAACGGAAAAGTACCTAATTAGACAGCTGAGGAACTAAACATTTAAAGTGTTAAATCACACTCTGATGATTCATGGACGAAACACAAGACATTCAGATCTCAGCAGGATTCATTATCTTTAGTGGATGCACCGAGATATCACAAATAAATCAACATTAAAACATACTTATTTATATTGGAAATGAAAGCCTACACACAAATCTTATCCAGTTCGGTTTCAAAGTTTAAGTTTATATATATCAGGAAGGAAAATACTGAGGCTAATCACATAACACAAGCGTTATTACAGTGACACTTCATTTACAAGTATAACTCGACTCGCATCAGTTCCTTATTCTGCAACATTGATGATCTGGGTCGCATATTTACGGATCCTACATAGTAGGGAATGAGGTCGCTTCTTATTGGTTCTTAAAGCCACGTGACTTCGCTTGCTACTAAATGACGTCGTGAAACTAAACGGTACTGAATTCTGAAGGTTCGTAATTTATTTGTTTTATTCTGAAAATGTATTCATATCGAAGATCGACCTCTAGAGGCAAGAATGTGAGATATCCTTTAGCTTCTTTTCCATGTAAAAATGGATTCATTTAGGTGCCGTTTGGTGGTCCCATCTCTCGAAAATCGTTTTTTTATTTGTTTTTGAAATTTTGTTCATATATTGTTATATTATTTACCCATATATCCATTTCTCTATTCATTAAAATATAATATCCTATCTTTTCCATTTCAACTTCTAATCAACACACAAAAGAAAAGTCAGAATCTTTACAGATGTTTGTTTGTGAAAAAATAAATTCTAGTCTTTGAATTAAACTAAAAAAATCAAGCCTATATATATTTTATATGTATAGGTATCAGTTACATTTTACCAAATTCAAGATGGATAGTTTTATATTATCCAAGGAATTTTTTATTGTATCTGTAAGAGAAAAATTCTATCATGGCATCTGAGGTTTGCTTATGCATAAATATTACGAAACTTTGCTGTAAAATATTTGTCATGTATGTATTGCATACCATTTATGCACCCGCATGGAGAATTAATTTATATGCTTGAATTAAAACAATTAACTTTGAACCTAAAGTCTTACTTTCAATCTCAAAATGTCTTCATTGATAGTTATACTTTTATCCAGAGATCTCCTTATGGATTTTTGGTTGAAAATTTGGCTATTTGTTTGAGTTCAGCTAAGAATATTATCTTTATTTATTGACTTATTTCATGATAAGAAATAATTTCAAAACATTGCTTTCCTTATAAAGATTTGATGGAATAAAATATGTCTTTCCATGAAAATCCAAACTGAAAAAATGTTTCAAATAGCAGGGATTTATTCTCGATTTTATCAAAAAACCTGTAAAACATGATTGGATTCGAATAGCCTTTAAATACCCAAACACATCGGAAGAAATTCCTCTGCTAAAAAAAAGATATAAAGAAGGCACATTTACTTAAAACTTTTCTTTCCCTACTTCAATTTATTCTCCTTCAAAATTGCTAATCTAACTACACTCGAAACTCAAAATTGTCGGATGTTTACCGATCCGACGGTGTCTTTTTCTTCTACAACCCTAAAAAATACGAGCTTATTTCGTCCGGAAACTGAAGAAAGAAGAAAAGAAGATTCAATAGGTTTTTTATTACTCCCTGCCTTAGATTTGGTGAAAATTGAAAGTAAGTTTAAAATGACCCGGTGCCCTTTTTTTGTCATTCCCCAGCTAGTTCGGCACGACCCAAAGTAAATACAATACTGTGACTTGAATCAGAGAAGCTAAAATTGAATCACCAAACCTTCTCTTTTCTTAAGAAAACGCTATTCTTTTATATCACCTCGGCTGAGTATTTTTTGCTGGGGTTTTTTCTTCCTCTCGTTGTGCCTCGGAGTCAGAAATATTGATGGAACAACTTAAAGTTGAGCATCGAGTTAAGGTGTCTATTCTTTCTGGCTGTATTGCCTGTACATTTGAACGAGGCAGAGGATAAATTCTTCGCCGGATACAACTGCTATTTTAGAATGTTACTTAACTCTCCGACGAAGGGATTCTCTTTCTCTTGCCAATAAATAAAGTGCGGAATCTATTTTTGAGTTTAGCTCTTGTTACAAAAATGCTAGGACACGCTGTTGTTGCCGTTATGTCGTTATTTTTTCGGCGATACATTGGAACTTCTCGTTATTTCCCGCGCTATTTTGTGGAGATGGCTGTTATTTATGAAGCTCTAAATTTTTGCTGTTAAAAAAACAATACTTTCAGTTCTGTAAAGTGAGCTTTGGCTTATCGAGAAGAAAGCACTGAATCTAATGTCAGAATTAGTAGTTGTGTCATGTTTTAGCCTGTTGACCACAAATTCAATTCGTTATTCGCTTTGATAAAAAAAGAGAATAAATATTTCTTATTCATTAACAGATGATTCTGGTGGTTAATGTTCCTAAAAACGGCTCATGGATAGTCATTTTGGATGTAAAGAAGCAGTAAACACACTAACAAAAGATAAACTAAGATATCTCTCTTTCTCGAACATTGGTAACTGCGTTCCATTTTTTTCACAATATAAGTTTTCATTCCTAGTATAATATATTCCTCGCAAAATCTTATAAAATTGAATCTACTTACTAGATATTTTGAGTGAGCATATATGTTTGTTGAGCTTTGTGATGTAAGCAAATAAGTAAAAGAAACTGATATATAAGTGACCACTTATTATGGACACTATTATTCGGAACTAAACTTCTACGAGTGAATTGCATAAAACCATTTGAATATCCTTCCATGAATCCGTGGTTGAGTAAAAGTAGCGGTTGATGATAGTTTTCGTTCTCAGATGTCGAATTTCTTCAAAATGATAATATTACTGAATATCCCATGTATGACGAAAACTTATTCAACTTAATGGCTGAGAAATTGTATGCAATGGTCTAGATTCAGTCAACTTTCTACCCGAAGGTTAATTCTTATGAGGTCTCTCTATTTTGTTGAAGTATTTGAGTTTCGAGATCAAACTGCCTGTTCAAGGATCATCCTATTCATCAAGATCATTTCTTTAAAAATGACAGTAGGTACTGGAGAAAATTGAGTCAGGTTTAATTTCTTATGATAGTTCTCGAACACTTTGCTTTTTACCATCATAAAAGGTTGTAATAAAAGAACTCACTTCGTGTTAATGTTTTTACAAATCTATAAAACCGTTTGTCATGCTATGTTAATCTTGTGTTTAGAAAGAATGTTTACAGACATTCGTACTGAATGGAAACCAGTGATCCTCGACCTTGGCGACAAATTTCATGACCATTTTTACGATTTGGCGACAAATTTGGCAACTTTGATGACAAAATTTAGGTCCTCGATAATACAATACTAAAATCAACATCCTATCTCTATTATGAACAGAGATATAGAGAATGTACTAAATGATTCTATGTAACGCTACATTCTGTCGGAAAAGACATAAAAACCCGGAGGTGCTGAGACGAGTAAAAGCCGTTGGAATGTGTTTAAACGTCTTTGAAGTGCGAAGAATCTCTTCGTATTCTTCTTCGCATTGCGAATTGGTCAGCTGTTAGGCACTGAGCGCTATTGTGCGTTATTAGTGATTTCTTGTCAGCTTGTGTTGCTAATTTGTTCAAGTATTGTTCTTTTCTTGAAACCTGAATCCCTTTCGTCATATTCCGAGTTTCTGGAATATTCGTTAAATAAATCGTCGCTCTCCATTATCCTCCTTGTTAGACTGCTTTCACAGTATACAAATTGGACGATTTTCGTAAGAATATGCTATCGCAATTAAATACAGGGTGTTCACAAATGAAGTTACACTTTTATAAAAATTAAAAATGTTGGAGCAACGGTTTTTTTTAAATAAGGGCGCATCTCATTTTTCGGATATGTAACGCGGCATTACGCCGTTCTAAATTTGTTACAGCGAGAAAATTCCGTACGCACTGGCTACCGATCAGCAGAAGCCGATGTGTGTTTTCTGGTTTCTGTTTTTAGTTTTTCTGGAATATCATGAAAACTCTTCAGTTTTCACACTACTGGTGAATTAAAAAATTGAAGAGGTAAAATTCGCTACAAATACATGCTTTTATTTTTCTCCCAGTTTTAATATTTTCTCAGAGTAGCTCTAAACAAATTTTTGATTTCCAGTAATTTACGACCCCCTAGACCACCGAAATGGCAGGTTACCTATCTGAAAAAAGACTTTTTGAGATGTGCTCTCATTTAAAAAAAAGTCGTAGTTACAACATTTTTAGTTTCTTTATTATTAATCTTTGAAATGTGTCACTTCATTTGTGTAGACCCTGTATAATATTAAGTATGTGTATTTCATGAAATTATCTTTGACAAAACATTCCTAGGAAAATAAATACTTAACCATTGGTTCGAAATACTTGACCTAAGGTTTGGAATACTTGACCTAAGGATTAGGGAGATTTGAATCAAGGGTAGGAAAAGCTATGATGAATCATTTCAAAATAGCCTTTCCAAGAATCTTGTTTAATTACAAGGAAAATACTCAAATAGAGAAAAAACGATTTGTTCTTCATAGGATAATATTAAATTCTGAAGATTATATTGAGAAAGGAAGACCATTGAGAACTGATTCGTACTATTAAAACGCATTTATCATTCAATGGTCTATAATAATGGAAACAAGTTAACTAAAAAGCTAATTATAATTTTGCGAAGTAAAAGCAGTTAAATTAAATAAAAGAAATTATAAATCATAGATGAGATATATTGTAGCTAATTACTCATTTCAGTGTTTGAAAAAATTCCATGTAAGCCCTATGTCGTATTTACCGAGATTCGAGAATGAAAAAAATCCCATGTCCCAGGCCCTATGTCGTATTTACTGAGATTCGAGAAGGAAAAAAATTCCATGTAAGCCCTATGTCGTATTTAACGAGATTCGAGAAGGAAAAAAATTCCATGTAAGTCCTAGGTCGTATTTACCGAGATTCGAGAAGGAAAAAATTCCACGCAAGTCCTAAGTCGTATTTACCGAGATTCGAGAAGGAAAAAATAAAAACGAATCGAGCTGAAAGTCACGTTTCAGATCTCAAATTAATTTAAAATATAGTAAAATCCCTGTTAACCAAGCTCCGGTTTACCGAAACTAGGGTTATCCGAAATGTCCTTGAAATCGCAAATCCAAAAAAACACATACTGTACTGCGTAGAAATAATCGCGAAGGCGAGACATTTTTACAATGATATCCCCACTTTTTTACTTTCTCGTATACGAAGTATACAAAGAGAAAGTATTGTAATCGTCAAAAAATTCGAACTCGAGATTTTGACGAATCTCCACGTTTTAGACCTGCTTGAGTCCGAAAAACACAATTTTAGAATCATGTCTGTGTGTGAACACGATAACTCGAAAACTATTAGAGATACGGGGATGAAATTTGGTATGTGGTCTTTACACATAATTTGTAGGTTTCTATCAAATTTTGGACAAAATACGTCAACGGGAAGTCTGTATGTCCGCGGTCATGTGAACACTATAACTCAAAAACTTGAATAGCTAGATGGACAAAATTTGGTACACAGTTTTATCGTCATGAATGCAGGTCCGTATAAAAGTTTGGGCCAAATCCGCCAAAAAGTGGCGTTCAAATTGCATATTAAATTTCTTTTAATCCGATTCTCATGCGCATTCGTACTGGTAGCAATCTGTTATTGCTGTATATTTTATTTACAACAATAAATAATGTTTTCAAACATCAATTATTAACAATTTTTTTATTGTTGTAAATCAAACCGATCTCATTATTTCAGCAAATCTTTTATTCACGCGCTTTTGCAATTGTTACCGTTGTGGTAGTATAAATTGTTTTCTTCGGAATTCAATTCCAAAGCAGAATTTTCGCTTTAGTATTCATTGCATTGCCTATTTTTTCGCACTGCTTCAAAGTAATATTTTTTTGAAACGTGGCAACAGATATTTGATTTCAGGTTTGTTTGTTTTTTTGTTTTACTTTCTCGTATACGAAGTATGCAAAGAGAAAGTTTTGTAATCGTCAAAAAAATTCGAACTCGAGATTTTGACGAATCTCCACTTAGAAAGTGTACGAGAAAGTTTAGGGGAGACCTCTCCCGCTGGTTCCTTTTAAGCTTTCCCAAGAAGGTCAGTGGTTAGTTTTAGAATGCTAAAATTAAAACAAATGGATATTAACAGTATTAATTCCTATATTGTTTGCCTATGTCTCTCAGGCGCATTGCATCCGAACTCGCCGAATGTTGAGCCCTATGGAGGGTTAATATTAATAAAGAACATGAGTGCCCGGTAGCAGAAAGTGCTTAAAAATGCGACGTATGTCGCAGAACAAGCGCGGTCTTTTCAGAACATTTCATCGCTAAAACACACACACTCACACAAGAAAAAACATAATATGTTCTGCAGAGCAATCAAAGCGAGGTACTCTTTATGCCATGCTTTCTCCCTTCACGTTTCGCTCAGCGCAGCCTCCAGAGATTGGAGCAATGGCAAAAATAACTCTCCTTCATCGCGTGGCTCACGAAAAAGCCACGCCTTCATCGCTGCTGACGTCATTGGGGATGAAGATCCGAAACAGAGACGTTGAAAGCTGCGTGTACAAGAAAGCACTGGAACTACAGAGTTCCTGGAATACGAATAGGTGAATTTGTGAACAGTACTTCCCCATTAATGTCGCAGTATCTGACTTCAAAAGTCATTGACAGAATTGCAAATCCTGAATGTATGCCTTGGTTCTAAATAATTAATTTTAATATAATGTTTTGTCATCAATCAGTAATAAAGATTCTACTGGTTAATTAGTATTTTTATATATATTTTGCACTTTACTGTGGTCCGCCAAATTTTGACAAACTGCCTGCAGAACATTTCGAACTGTTTGAAGTCATGTTGCAGAACACTGGATATAATTCTCCTCCTGGGTATAAGTGTAGCCTGCAAAGAGATTTTTGATATCGTTTTACTCTCTAAACATTTCAGAATCACATACTGTAATTAGATAGAAGATGGTTATAGATGTTCATGGCTTAACCGAAAAAATTGCTATCCGCTAATCGTTTTACACTCTAAACATTTCAGAATCACATACTGTAATTTCATGGCTTAACCGAAAATATCGCTGCCCGCTAAACGTTTTACTCTCTAAACATTTCAGAATCACATACTGTAATTAGGTAGAAGATGGTAATAGATGTTCATGGCTTAACCGAAAAAATCGCTATCCGTTAATCGTTTTACTCTCTAAACATTTCAGAATCACATACTGTAATTAGGTAGAAGATGGTAATAGATGTTCATGGCTTAAGTGAACTTGGTTACTGTTCATTTGGTTGGTGAACCTGTTCTGTTTAGTTTCTACATAAATGTCCCTAATGGTGTCAGATAGCTGATCATGTCATGTAACCTCTAATTCCACGTTGTCGGCACAATCTTCATTTTCTTATTCCTCTTGTTAAATATTTATTTGATTTCAACATTAAAATGACACAACACTTTTTATGGCCAGAGGCATGTTAGCTGGATTGCAACATGCTGAAAAGAATAAACACATAGCAACCATAATCATCCAGTTTACTGGATATATTTCTTAATAAAACGAAAGCAATACCTCTGAGGGGTTGGATTACAGATTTCTCAAAAAGTTTGATGAAATAAAATCTGAAAGAAAAATGTATTAGAATATTACCTGAACTTTCAACAATGAAAGAGAAATACGCTTTTAAATATTAGTTTAAACAATGAAAACGGCTTGAATTGAGTTACAACAATGAAGAATATTGTTATAAATATTGCCAAAAATATTTTAAAAATTTATTAAAATTAGAGATAAAATTGTAATGCATCTTAATTGATATCATTAAAAAGATAATGTTTTGCACCATCCAATGGTGTAAAAATAATTTTTGTGCTGTAATATTTTCGGAAGTTATTAAGGAAAAACGCCAAAATTTCTCTTAATATTTAATTCATTAACAGTTCAAAAATGGATCCAAGGTGCACATTCGCAGCCTCCAAAGTATGTTTGTGCCAAATTTTGTAGCTCTAGGTCCAGCGATCTGCCCTGTAGAGCGCCAACACACACACACGTTCTCTACATTAAGATGTATTTTTAAATTCATCTTTCTATTAAAAAATTGTTGTAATACGAACTAAATGTAGTGATTATAATTATTCAGATAGTTTGAATACAAAAGAAAAAATGAATTGACACTAAGTTTTCTACACAAAAATTGAATAATTCTAATTGATCTTAAATACCCTAGAACCATTCTTATAAACAAAGGCAACCTATACTTCTGTTTCTTGATAGTGTGACAAAATCGTCTTGTGGGTGTACGTGAATGCAGTCCAATAAGCAGGATTACAAAAAAATAAAGCTCTTCATTTTACAGGTATTCTAAGCAAAGAAACGTAACACAAGTATTAAAACAGAACTTATAAAAATTGACAACAGAAATTGCCGTTAAATCTCAACACAGCGCTCAAAGATTTCCTATTAGCTCACCAGCTTGCTTGCAGATCAAGATCCAACTGACTCTTCTTGGCTTGAGAGCTTGCCTTTATGCTTTTCAACAGGAAGTGACTTTATTACGTAGGAAGTGACGCAATCTCTAGAAAGTTCATGAAACCAGTAGAAATAGGTAGAGAGTTCGAGGTCCTTCTAGAAAATTCTTTTTGTCTCCAAAGTCGCCAAATTTGTCGCCAAGGTCGCCAAATTTATCGCCAAGTTTGTCGCCAAGATTAACATCTTAGGGAAACGACTTTATAGCTTTGTAACAATAGCGAGAAATGTTGATGGTCACATATTCCTTAATCAATAACAGTTGCATATTTTATAAATGTAATTGACGTATGCAAATCTACACTAAATTTCATTTTATCATTAAGCTCACAATTATTCCAACCTTAATCACAGCATTAAATAATATAATTAGATAAAGGCATTAAGCAATACAGTAGGCTCTCGATTAACCGGGATGGTCCGGAAATGCTTCGTCCCGGATAAGCAAATATCCCGGATAATCCAATTTATGCAAATTTTGATAAAAAATTTTCGAAAAATGATAGAAAATGTAAAATTATTATACAGTAAGACATTAATAGTTTAATTAATACAAAAGAAAAAAGAATTAACAAGAAATTTTAATGTTATTTTGATTTACAATTCGTGCAATTAAAAAGAAAAACAGAGATGTAGTTTACCTCACTGTTTTGTGAAGAATGAAATGATAGAAGTCTTCGTTAATACTGTAATGTCTTGGCCTAGGTGTGACCAAATAAATGCAAGCTTAGGTTGCCTAAGTACTTTTATTTATACAGCAATAATTAAGAGAACACTTCTCGCAGAGAAGTCTGGATTAAATATGATTATTTACAAAGTCAATCAATAAGATCATAGTTCTAAAACGTCAAAGTTCAATGGGAAATTAGTCCTCAAAGAGTAATAATCGTAATCACAGGATGGATAGCTTCCACCTATCGACGTGATACCTAACCACGAGACTACCAGGAGTGCTCGCAAGTTGATGAGCCGAGAGTTCGGGGAATGCCGACTCCTCGGGGTTGCTTACCAAAGTCCGAATTAATTCGGGACTTTAAATCCGAGCTGATCACACAGCTCTCTTCGGTGCTCCGGAGCCTGAAAACTCAGTTCGAGACTCCTAATGCAGTAACTCCGTCCGTCCCTCGTTCTCTCCTCGAACATTCCGTTTTATTCATCCCCTCAAATAATGGAGCTCCGCCCTCCTTTCACTCCACTGGATAATCGTACTCCCGGTTGACCAACAGCTCACCTTCCGAATTCTAAGTGGTCAACCCCTATTATGGGAAGGTTCTTGGGTTTCGTCACCACCGGGCTATTCAGGGGTGACACCAAAGAGTACCGCTAATGTGCTCTCTCACAGTTATTGATTCCTTGGCATTGTGGCGGCCCTCTGTGTGAAGCCATTTCTTTTTCGCACGTCTCGTTAGCGATGACCAGGTGCAGCTGTCCTGCTGTTTGCCGCCGATATGAAAAGGGACAGCACTCTCTTTCTCGTGGGAACGGTGCTCGCGGGAAGGAAACATTAGAATACATTGTTCCACTGCTTCTTCATCCACATTTTCAGAACAGTCTAACTGGAGTCTGGCTGGACTCAAGGTCGGCTGGACGAGTCCAATACAATAGGAAGGGTTGAGAAGAATGAGGTCTTCCCGCACATTCCAACGGCCGCAATCTGCGCTTACTTTTTGGGGGGATCGTCCCGGATAATCCGATCCCGGTTAATCGAGAGTCTACTGTGTAGTGGTTTATCACTTCAACTCCTTTTTCTAGGGCATCTAAGATTCATGAAAGTCTTTAAGTCTTCGAAAGACGTTATCCAATTTTTCTCGCTTACAGAGTCTAATATTATAAGAACTAGCATTCTATAAATTCGGTGAAGTATTTATAATATTTCCCGCTCCGAATCTGTCTTCCATGAAACGATAACGAATGTTGCCTACTATGTCTACAAATGCCTTCTAGCGAAGGCCAGGGACATTTATAATCCTACAAAAACCATGTTAAATTCTTTAAATCTTTCCAAATCTCACTCAAATGTCACTTATCTTCACTCATCAATTTCCGAACCGCAAATACTGCACAAAGCTTGTTTCATTAAACGCCACTGACGTAGCACTGCGATGCTTTATTCAACAGATGAATTTAATGGATGTGTGTACAGTTACAGTTTCCGAAGCATAATTCATGCTGATGTAATTTGCCGTTTAGCCATTGAGTAATTTGGCAACCGAAGTGGTGGGCGCGCAGTCCTTCGGGATTGTATTCGAAATCATTTCGAAAAATACTTTTTAAGGTAGAAGGGATAGAGTTGAGTAACTTGTCCAGATGGAGTATGTTTTTGCATTTGTTTCTTAAATTAGTTATACATTGGTTGGAAAGGTTTTGTAGTTTATTGGTCTTGTAGTTTGGATGATTAAATTGTTGAGGGAAATTTAGGTCTCATTTTGCTAGCCAAAATTGAAGGGCATATTGTTATTATTTTCTCTACTAATAAAAAAGGAGAATGCGAGAGTGTTGGCGTTGTACAGGACAGACCGCTAGATGTAGAGCAACGAAATTTGGCACAAACATACTTTGGAGGCTGCAAATGGGCACCTTGGATCCTTTTTTGAAATGTTAATGAATTAAATATTAAGAGAGATTTTGGAGTTTTTCCTTAATAACTTCCGAAAATATTACAGCACAAAAATTATTTTTACACTATTGGAGGGTGCAAAACATTACCTTTTTAATGATATCAATTAAGTTGCCTTACAATTTTATCTCTAATTTTAATAAACTTTAAAAATAATTTTGGCAATATATATAACAATCCTTTTTATAGTTGTAACTCAATTCAAATCGTTTTCATTGTTTAAACTAATATTTAAAAGCGTATTTCTCTTTCATTGTTGAAAGTTGAGGTAATATTCTAATGCATTTTTCTTTCAGATTTTATTTCATCAAACGTTTTGAGAAATCTGTAATCCAACCTCTCCGAGGTATTGCGTTGGTTATATTAAGAAATATATCCTGTAAGCTTAATGGTTATGGTTGATATGTTTTTATTCTTTTAAGCATGTTGCAATCCAGCTAATATGCATCTGGCCTTTGGAGGGTGGGAATGTGCACCTCGGAGGCGTTTTATCGAAATTTTAGTTAATTAAAAAGCGAGCTAAATTTTGGTGTTTCTCCTTAATAACTTCCGAATATATTACAGCAAAAAATTATTTTTACACTATCTGAAAAGTTTTTAAAAATTATCTTTTCAAAGACACCAATTCAGTTGTCTTATGATTTTTCTCTACTTTTAATAAATGTTTAAAAAAATATTTTTTGGCATAATTTACAACAATACTTTTCCCTTTTGCAACGCATTTCAAACCGTTTTCATTGTTTAAACAAATATTTAATTGCGTGTTTCTCTTCCATTGATGAAAGCTAAGAAAATATCTGACTAGATTTTTCATTCTTCTTTTATTTGATCAATTTTTCTGTGAAATCTGTGAAGGAATTCCTCAAGATAGCAAGTATATAATGAAATAATCCAGTAAACTGAAAGATTATAGTTGCTATGTTGTAATTATTTTTATCAACGTGTTTTAAGCCAATTAGCATGATGCTGGACGTAAAATATTCCGCGCCAATTTAGTGCTGAAATCAAATGCGTATTTTATGTTAATGTAGACAAGAACAATGCTACGAAAAGAACGCGGGTTAAATTTCTACAGCAATTTGAAGTTCAAAACTACTTTGTTAAGGGAACCATGAACATATAATTATACACATGAGATTGAGTTGAAATTTTATTTCCGGCGATCAGGGTGGTCGTCGAAAGCGGCTAGTATGAAAATGTATGTCAAATTTCTCAAAATTTCTTATTGATGCAAAGAAGCAAAATTTCCTATCCTTTTTGATGTACGACATTTTGTTAAAACAGAGGGGATATGATCATAATATCTTTTATTCCGCATTTTCGAGAAGTATAGTAATGTTTTGTTTACTTAGATTGACGAGTGAAATGCTTAATAAATATACATTAAATATCTTTTATTCCGCATTTTCGAGAAGTATAGCAATGTTTTGTTTACTTAGATTAACGAGTGAAATGCTTAATAAGGTAATTTTCCGTTAGCCGGGCGCAAACGTCGCCAATTGTGAACCAAACGCGAGCCAAGTCGCCAAGCGAAGCGATTTGGCGCAAATGTCGCCAAGTGAACCAAACGCGAGCGAAGTCGCCAAGAGAATGGTTGTAAGAAATTTGGCGGGATTCTACATTATTTGGCGATTTTTCGCTTGCGCCCGGCTAACGGAAAAGTACCCTTAATAAATATACATTAAATATCTCTTATTCCACATTTTCGAGAAGTATAGTAATGTTTTGTTTACTTAGATTGACGAGTGAAATGCTTTCTTTCCAGTATACTCGTTCATCATTATTATTCCAATATCTTAAGACAAGTACTTGGCAGTTTGTTTCTTCCATATGTGTTGAAATAATTTCCGATTTTACAGTTTCTTCTAGCATCAGCCACAGTGCTGGTGTTTCATTCGCCGCGACTGGTATTTCAGAAGCATCGGGATACCTAGGCATTGTCGGATTTTTTTGCGATTAATCTGCTTAAATAACATACATGTTATATATGTTATTTTAATTGGTAAAGTCTCTGATTTATAATAGCACTAATTTATGGATACTAGCTAGGAATTCTCTTTGTAAAATTTGTAAATCTTTCAAAGGTTTCAGAAGTGAAGTTGCGAATATGTAAGCACGGAATTTTATTATATGTGAAAAAGATACATGGAGAAAATCAAGTAAAACATAAATTTCCCGTTACTATTATTATTTTTAAAGTTTCCTTTTCTGTTAGAAATACGATCTTAGGACGAGAACTTAATAAAATATATTTGAATACAGTTTACAATACAATATCAGACAAAAAATCCCAGCTTGAATTTTACTTCAGGTCTTTAACAGAACCTGTTTATTGGAATGAAGCAAAAAAAAAGAACTTTTTAATTTTAAGAACGCAGCCAACCAAAAAGTACGACATGTAAAATTTGTTTTAAGTTCTCAGTAACCCTAGTAATTACTATGTTGTTAAAGAGAGATGAAAACGTGTGCACGCATCGGATCAACCAGTAATGTCGCAGAAGTGTCTAAAGTGGCAGTTTAATGCGCATGCGCCTCGGCATCCTGTTTGTGACATTAAAACTTTAATCAGCGTTCTAGGTAAACTAGAGGAAAAAGAAGCACCTTTTGCAATTTTCTCAAGCAATTCCTTTCTGGAGTTGGAATATTAATTTCCGAAAGTGTATTTTAAGGCACCTTTAAACATCGGTACGAAATGTGAGAACTATAGTTTATAGATCTCATAAATTAATATAAGGGAAAGGAGGGTAAGAGTACGCAGGGATTCTTTTCCCTGTTGGCAACAGTGCAAGCAGAAGCGAGTGTGATCATATCAACATGTGTGTTTTCAGCTATCTCAAGTGACCGCCATAATTATTTTCATCCTTGATGTCTTTCATTTATCAGGTAATATATGATTTCGTTATGTTAGCGTGTAATTTTTCTGTGAAGAAATCTTAATTTTTTTGTAAATAAAGGACTAATGCTTTATTTCAAAGTAAATATCATTATGAGGTTTGTTCCCTGCCGAACAACGTGGCCACGTTAGAATTTAACTTTAGTGAATTCTACGGCCATCTATGGACGATTTAGAGAAGCAATACATCGGCGGCTAAGAGTACGCACAGGCCAGATATGCGTACTCTTATCCGTTCCGTAATTTGAAGCAGCCATTCCAACAAAACTTTACATTTTATTTTATCATTATTATTATTATTAAAAATTGAGATTGGGATAATAATCTGAAGAGTTGTTGTCTGGAAAAAAAGTTTCCAGTCCATAGAAATCCAAATAATGAGGGAGCAATATGACTAGGCTGCGAACAAACATATGATGATGATTGGATCTAGTGTGGATTATGTAAGGAGTGGTGGCATGAGGAATGTTCCAGTTACGAAGGCAGTGGAGCATTTGCATGTGACTACTGCTAAATTTTCAGGGTACGTAATCTTGGCCGTCACGTCGGGTAAAAGTACGCATTTGGCATTTTTTTCTTGCATTTCGTAATATATATATTCTTTAAAGCTAAAATTTTCATTTTTTGTACCCTTCTTCCTAAGTTAATAAACTATGATTCAGTATATTTCCGAGGCTCTGATTTTTCAGTTCTCATTTTTATAACGAAATATCCACTAGGTGCGTACTCTTACCCTCCTTTTCCTTTCTTTGAAATCCTCCAAGATTCTCAGTTCTTTTCAAAAGAATCCGAAAAAGATTGCACCGCGTCATTTTCAGTCTTATTTTAAGCTTCGTGTATTTTATATCATACAAGAAAAAAATTATGGATTAAAATCATTTACTTAATTATAAATATTACGATACAAATGGGTGAATTTAGAAAATAATGAGCTTAATAATTAAGCTTCAGAAACAATTCAAAATCATGTACTACCTAATCAAAATTTGCTTTATTTCTAGACTATTATTTTTGTGTGTGGAAATCAGCTAAGTTTCACAAGTCAGAGAATGTCACCTAAAACTCATTTCAGTCAGTGTTTTAAATAACATGACTTGTCAATTCGGTATTCCGTCAAAAATAGTTTTGACTAAGTGTCTGATATTGAAACACATCTGTATGGAAAAGTAGGAAGAGCAATAATTCTTAGGGAATATTTGCACATAGTTCTACATTTTTCACATTCAAGTTTCAAATAGAGTTTGGAATGATTCTGCAAAATTAAAATACATGCTGAAGGAATAGGAAACCAAATGAAAAACGAATCGAACAAAAAAAATTAAACACAATGTTAAAAAGAGGGATAAGAAGTAAATTAAAAAATTCTAAGACATAACAGAGGAATAAAATCTGAAAAAAGTAATGCGAACAGAACTTCTAACTGGTGACTGACAATTTTGTTTTTACAACGAGGGAAAAACTGTATTTGAGTTTTATTAAAAGGAAAAGGGCACTAAAAGAAAATAGCAGACTATTTTCATGCGTAAAAGCAAATAAGCCTCTCAAAACTTATATTATTCTCCAGTTAAGTATTTTAAATTTTTTTTGAAAATAAGCATTCTTTCCAGCAATTTCTTTTCTAGTAGATGAATGCATATTCAAAATATTCCAACTACAAATAGTCAAAAAAATAATATTTATCATTTATTTAATCATCCATCATTTTCGTCTTCTTCCACGAGCATAATTCGCCAATTAATATACTTGCACAATACATCGATATCTTCACAAACATACATGGATTAAAATCTCCGTAATAGCAGATGGATGAAAAATATCTGACCTGGAACGGGAGAATATCTTTTCTTTTTCCGAATTGATATATAGTTCCACATAAATCAAAACACCACTAACGGGCATATTGTTCCATCAGTAATACGCCTTGCCCGCATCAATAGATCCAAACCAGCGGGAGTGGTCTCCCCTAAACTTTCTCGCATACTTCCCAAAAAGGTGTCATTTTCCCTCTAACTAGGGTTGCCATACGTCCCGTATACTATTTGTCCCGTTTGCTTCCTAAACTCTGAGTCATTATAATTTCAAAATGACCTGCGCCAATTTTTTTGATTATGCCTAAAAGGAAAATGATAACAATTAAAAAAGGAAAATGAGCTTTAAAGTGTGACTGGGTGAACCAGCGGGAGTGATCTCCCCTAAACTTTCTCGTAAACTCCTAACAATGTAGAGAAAAAATAAGCTAAAAGGCAGTGAAACGAACAGGAACCCCAAACGCAGTGGAGAAAAAAATAAGAGTAACGTCATACCACGATTTCAGAAGGTCGTCCAACGTGGAAGTGGAATTAGAAGCCGGCGTGATTACCAAAGGGCTGGGTGTAAGATAAAACCAGTACGCATGCGCGTGGAGATAGCGGATTCGTTGGAGATGCGATTATACAGACCGACAGACAGTCAACCTTTTGACGGATTTGGACCAAAATTTTATACGGACCTACATTTATGACGATAAAACTGGGTACCAAAATTTATCCATCTAGCTATTTAAGTTTTTGAGTATAGCGTTCACATGACTTCGGACATACAGACTTCCCGTTGACGGATTTTGTCCAAAATTTGACAGAAACCTACAAATTATGTTTAAAGACCACATACCAAATTTCATCCCCTTAGCTCTAACAGTTTTCGAGTTATCGTGTTCACAGACAGACAGACATAATTCCAAAATTGTGTTTTTCGGACTCAGGGAGGTCTAAAACGTGGAGATTCGTCAAAATCTCGAGTTCGAATTTTTTGACGATTACAATACTTTCTCTTTGTATACTTCGTATACGAGAAAGTAAAAACCTTCCATCTTATTCCTACATAGACAACGCTTCTCCCTGAAGCACTCTGTTCAGTCATAGAATCCACAGACAACACACAAAAAAAATGCTTTTGTTCTAGAGCTTTCTTTTTCAACGTAACCCGAAGACAGAAAGAAATGTTGGAAAATCAGAAATAGAAAAGTAATTTTGGATTCGAGAATAACGATCTGATAGGCTCCTGTTGAGGTAGATGCTCGGCTTTGGAAACGAAAATGGTTTCAAAGATCAGATCTTTTTTTTTTCTCGCGCGCAGTACACATGTTGGAGCAACTGATGGGCTCTCGATGGCACATCTTTAGGAGTTGGGTTTCTAAATAACATGCTATTTCCTGCTTCGATTTAGGATTAGGTGACCAGTTTTTTGATGAAAAAGGATCTGTTGCCTTGGAAAGGTTTGAACGGAACTGAATTCCTGTTGAGTTGAACAGCATTCAGCGTTTTTGACTTTTTGTTACGATTTTTGATGGCTTGATGTTCGAAGATACCAGATTAGTGGGGTAATTTGTGATATGTTTTATTTTTGATTACGAGAAAAGTTAAATTATTATAAAGCCATCGAGATGATGACACTTGGATGGAAATTTTAGCCATATGAATGTTACGCAAAAATTGTATAATTATTTTTCTCTATTATAGGAGACAATAAAACTAATAAAATGTTAAAAACACGCTTTTATTACTATATTGATAATTCTTTGATACGGAAACCCTTCGCGCTTTTGCGCATGCGCCTGGTTGAGTTGATTTAACAAAAATAGGGATGAAGTGAAAAATGGAGGTTGAGATGTTTACATTTTACTTAGCAGTATATAGTGTGAAGATTCCAAGTCAGCTGTTAAAATTGGTCTCGCCAAAGTAGCCACCTGGACTGTTGGAAATCTCAAGAAAGGAGTATCCACACAAAGGGATTTCTTCACTCCCTGTCTGATAGATGACCTTCTATGGATCGAGTGACGTTTGTCACATAGTATCTTTTTAGAACTCCTAATCAAGAAGGAGTGATGGATGTTCATTCTCAGTTGAACAGAGACAAGACTACCCATAGCCCAGACTGATAATAGCCGAGACTGTTATTAGCCGTAAATCATTCGCCTGGGAAGAGACGTGGAAGGAAGTCACCACACTTGCGGACGTCATCGACTTACGTAAGTGAGCCAGCCACTAGAAGATAGAGGAAAGGAAAGTCATCGAATACTTAACCAATCCTCACGAGTTGGGCGGAACTTTTTTCTGAAAAACGAGAGGATTTAAGATGCGGCGGGGGACAAAAAGGGAATTGTTTTTTGATCGTTCGATCATGTCGTGATCAGATTCGGATCTTAGGATCGTGAACCAGTGTTGGATCTTCCGATCGGTTTTCGAAGTAACTGGGTCCCATGCGACCAGTTGTCAAGCTGTGAGAAGAATCGTTCAAACACTGACGGAACGTCATCTTTAAGAAGCAGCACGCTTCTGTTTAACTTTTTCCTGCGAGGGTAGCTCTGGTATCAGAACTGTACAAGTTTTAATTCAAGACTAGCTGCATGACCCGGCGTTGCACGGGCAATCTTGAATAATGGGATATTCCCGGGCGGAGAGAAGTGAGATCACGTGAGGCCTTCGGATCCATATTTTTTCATATGCCCGGCTCCGTTTTTTTTCAACAAATATTGTCATTTACTTTCTCCAAGAAATGTAAATGTTCCTTCAAATCTAGTCTTTTTATTACTAATTTTCATATGCCCGCCTCCGATTTATTTTTTTTACATATATTGTCGCTAACGTGAACGTTACGTTCCCCCCAAAACGTATTCTCTTTTCTTTGTTCTTCTGTTTCTTCGGCTCTTCTGTATGGCCCGGCGTTGCACGGGCTAAATCGAATAATACCTGAGGTCACGTGACACATGCCTAATGTGTGTTATAATATTGTTGAAGTGTGTTGTATTAGTGTTTTCACCTCCTGCTTCATCTGGGTGCAGATGAGAGGTCCTGTGATAAATCTGGCCATGAATTCTGAAGCAATACGCTCCTCTCCCTGTAGACGGTACAATCTGTGCACCCATTGAAGCACTGGTACGACCTTATGTTATTTTGAAATGCACTGATAATTCACCGGAGCCATCCATCAATCCTTTCATTCTCACTGGATAAACTGAAGCCTGCTCAATTATATTTCCATTATGACAACAATGAGTGTAAATTCCTCTGGTATTCTTTTCATCCCGGAAATACAACCCTCCGCATTTCAGACAGAGATTGTCCATTTCTCCACAGTTGTGTTCTTCAGTTCAGAACAGTTCTAGCTGCATAAAAAGTTTGTATCTGATGTTGATTTTGTCCTTCAATAACATTCAGACGGCGTTCTCTTGCATGTTGTACCATGGCTGACAATCGGCTATTTCTTTGTTCGTCTGTTCCTTCGGCTCTTCTCTCCTGGCTGCTGTTGTTCCATTACCGCTAATCGGCTTTTGTTCGTTGTCTGTTTCTGCTCTTCTTCTCTAATACGTTATTACTGCCAATTGGCTATTTTGTTCTTCTGTTTTCTTGTTTTTCCCATTATCATGAAGCATACTGCTAATCGGCTATTTTGTTCTGTCTGTTTTCTGGCTCTTCTCTCCCAATACGTTGTGCCAAGGTCTGACAGTTCGGCTATTTCTTTGTTCTTCTGTTTCTTCCGCTCTTCTGTCCTGGCCACGTTGTTCCATAGTTGGACAATCGGCGGCTTCTTTCTTCTTCAGTTTCAACAACTCTCCTTTCACGTTTTCTAATTGCCTCCCGTCTACTGGCAGCATCCCCTGTAATTCCTCTTTTTCTTTTAGGCATCGGAAAAAGCGAGAATTGAACAAAGCAAAAATAGTAACTTCCAAATATCAGCTTAAAACAGAAGCTTCCACAAATATTTAAACTTGATCAAATCAATGAATAATGATTAAAATCACTAACATAACTAATCTATATCTTTCGGCACATAACTTTACAGAAACAAAACACGCCTGTAAATTCGTTAAAATGATTCTGTTCAAGTGGCAAAATATCACGGGATAAAAAAAAAGAATTTATACACTTTCAACAATACATTTTTTTTATTTCTGTCAGCGTCACTTTTTTATTGTTGTTGTAACAATGTTCCTTAAAGTAAACGACTTCAACAATAAAATAAATTTTGAATTGCGCTGTAACAATGAAAAGTATTGTTATAAAGTATCCCAAACAATGAAAAGTATTGTTATAAAGTATCCCAAACAATGAAAAGCATTGTTGTCAGTTAGTTTTTAATTAATATCTTTTTCACTAATTAAAATTTCGAAATTGAAATGGCCGAAATGGCTTCCCTGGATTATTCCCCATCTTTTGGTACCTTCCGCGCGCTTCTCCGTTCGGCGGTTCGTGAGAAGATAGAGGGACATACATACATACATACATACATACATACATACATACATACGTTTGTTTACCTTCGAATTTTAATAGAGTAGATGAGCGGACGCTCATAAAGACTTGATGAACTTTCCCTATAGATTTTAAGTAGGGCCGTTGCTCTGAATGACTTTAATTTCTACTTGGTGATTAAATGCAGAGGCTGTCTCAACACCATCCTGTAATTACACCCATGTATATGTTACCTGACATACTGTTCAACTAATATCTGTACATAGATACTTTACCTATTTATGGTGAAACCATATTTAACCCAGACCCTTCTAGTGATTTCAAATAAAATTAATTATAAGTGATACTAGTCTAGTTGATGATTTACGCTTCCCTAGGTCTTTAAGACGTCACAATAGACATTTCCAATTTCCATTTTATTTCCAATTAGTGATTTTCTGTAAAGACTAACTAAAAAATAAGCCTAATCGGGCACAGATCATAACATAGCAATAAAATCTCGAAAAGCGCTCGTCCTGCTCATTGCTTATCACCCCTTTCCGTAATAAAATCGTCCAAAACTACGAGTTCCAAGCTTTTGAAACGAACAGAACTGAATAAGTGACAATAATTTTTATCAAAAATATAGTCAAAAAATATCGTAAATGCCTGAGGCGCTCATGGAAATACTTTAAGCAAATTGGAATTTTAATAACATTTAATTGCTTGTTTTAATTTTCAAATATTGTTCAAGAAGTTTGGTTCTTATTGTATTCATTTGGCTTAATGTTTTTTTTATTGTTTTCGAATTTTTTGAAATTTTGTTTTGACTTCATGCTTCTGAAAACATTTTCTTAAATTAAGCATAATACTAAAAGCGCTTTTTTTAAAAACCTATTTTTTCTTTATTTTCTATTTTTCAATCTTTTACATATTCCATGAGTTAGCGTTGTGCATATTCTTTGATCTTAAAATATTTTTTAATTCGCTATCAAGTGTTGCCATTCATATGGAATCAAAATTCAAATTAAATGAATTTCTTAACTGATAATCATATTATCTATATATTTAAAAAAATTTGGCAACACTAGATAGTTAGTAGCCAATCCGCAACCACTGAACCGATTTCGATAATTTCTATATGATATGGAAGCTTATAACGTCTGAATATTTCATCAAGGGTCGTCTGTCCCCCACCAACCACTATTTTCGAGAGAAATCAGAAAAACTCTATTCAAGCGCACATTCTCTACGTGGAAAAACCATGACGGTGTCCCCCACCCCAACCGCTGGACCCATTTCGATAATTTTTATTCATATAAATGTTTATGACTCCTAGATATGCCATCCACCACCCTCCATTTTTGGAATATATTGAAAATACACTTTGGCACAATCCCTCAACCTCTACTTGGTGAAATAAATTGGCCAATTCGCCAGTTTATTTCAACAAGTTGCAAGCATAGCTACAGACAATTAATAATACGGGCGAACAGCTGGTCACCGAAGGCGTCTAGTAAGATGTTTTATTGTCATTGAGACAACACAAATGTAAAAAAAAGAACTCCAGTACATCAAGAACAAGAACAAAATAAAAATGGCTACAAAACTGCATTTTTACAAATATGAGTTAATAAAGGCTGGCAAAAACGAAAAAAGCTTCCATTTTGCAGGAGCAGCAGAGTAAGATCTTTAATAAAATGGAAGAGATAATTCTATTGAGAGAAGTAAAGGAATATATTTTATAGAATGAACACGTAATATCTGTTACTTTAATATGAAGTACCTATTACATTTCGCTTTTCTTGCTTGGTGTTTATAAAAAGACGTGGGCATCAAACAAATATCCCTAACAACTTCAAGCAAGCACAATAAGGAAGCGCCTGATTAGAGGATACTTGGGGAAAAACATAGGGAATTTTTTGGTTAACTCCTTGCATGGATACTGTCTAATGCAATGGTTCGAATTCGGCAAAATTTCTGCACAGTTTCTCCGATCATGATTTCCAGAATCCAAAATCACTCCTTTTTAAAAATTTATATACAACGAGTTTCCCCTATTATCTTGTGAACAGGATACTTAGGGTAATTATCACCGAATGAATTGCGATTGATAGATTTTAGGTAGGGTGGAACCTCGGAAAAGTTCCTATATGGGTCATCGGCTCCTAGGAGGTGGAAATGGTGGTAGTGGATGGAAATTTTATTTACCCTTTACTCTTTCAGTATTAAAGACGGAAAGATAATTCCAATTCGGCGAATTATCACCTTATCATAACGAAAGCATTTCGAAATGGAAGATTTTTGACTGCTGTAATTGGTTAAATCTCACGGGCTGAAAAGGAACTTGTAACCCCTAACTTCGACTGCTTTTGAAACCATGCTCTTCTCTCTTCGACCCTTTTTCATCCTCATAGCTCCAACTTGAATAAAATCAGAAGAAGAAATGGCAGAGAGGGTTGAGAGTTTCTTTTTCTCAGATTTCCAGACAAACATAATTCACTTTCACCTTCCTTGACTCTTGACTAACGTCCGCGGCCCCCTAATATGCCATCCGAGGCCTACTAATACGCCATCCGAGGCCCACTAATACGCCATCCGCGGCCCACTAATACGCCAT
>BGPR01003281.1:86489-142677 GCA_013235015.1 Araneus ventricosus | reverse complement strand
AATATAAAGAAGCATTATCACTTATTGAAACTACTGCTTAGCGCATCCCCAACACAAAAAAGAGCAATTATACGAACTGCCGACAAAAGTCAGTTGCATTGCTTATGCGAAATTTTTTTAAACGTTCTAGCCGGTAATTTATCAGTGAATGTTAAAAAATTACGTAAATATAAAACACCCATAAGAAAAATTGTTAATAAAAAATTATCGCTAGAAAAAAAAGAAAAGAATTCATTAACCAAACGGGAGGTTTTCTCCCCATCATTCTCCCTGCTGTTCTATCCGCCTTACCTGACTTTGCTGGAAAAGCAATAGGAAGCCGAATTTAACACCTATCGCAATGGCTCGAAGAATGGCTCTCGTTCCTGAAGATGTAGCGACATCGTACTTTCCCAACACACCAGATACAGGAGTGCATGGTATTGAAAATCAAATATTAAACCTCTTGAATACATCAAACTATTCAGATGATGCAAAAGCAAAACTATTAAGCCAATTGATTTTAAAATATCAGCGTGTTATAAATGAGCCCCACCACCATTACGTGTTACTATTGAAGAATCGAAGGAACAAGCGCAAGAATTGCAGAAAAACAATACAACGGAAGATCCTACATTACGCAATATCATTATTTCTTTTCCTGCAAACTTTCAAAAATTTATTCCGCCTATTGTGGAAAAATTGAACACGCGTAGCTATTCTTGGAATGAATACGGCGAATTGACGAAAGATAATGAAATTGTCAGAAACACGAACGTCATTGACTTATTTTCATATTTGATGAGGAACGTCAAAAAAGGGCACGAACCCCATGGTTTTTCAGCGTTTTGGAAGGGTATCAAGGAAATAAAAATCCCAACTCGGTGGATTGGGAATCACAAGTTGGTGCAAAATCTTGAGGATGACATGAGCTTATACGAGGTACAAAACGAATATGCTCCCGAATCTCCAGAAAAAGCTGCCACTCCTAAAGGAAAGAAGAAAAATCAGAACTAAAAAAGAAAATGGAAAGAATTTTAGAAGCAGCATATTATGATTTTGCAAACCCTGCATCGTTTGGCGGAGTAAAGAAACTATCGACAATCACCAAAGTACCGTATCTCAAAACAAAACAGTGGCTAAGTAGTCAAGACACTTATTCCCTTCATAAACCAGTTCGTTATAAATTTTCTCGAAGAGCGACGCTTTCATATGGTATAAATGATTTATGGCAATGTGATCTGGTGGATTTACAACAGCTAGCAGAGCATAATAATGGGTTTAGGTTCTTACTCACCATAATTGACATATTTTCGAAATATGCCTATGTTATACCGCTTAAAAGTAAAACATCTGTGACTGTAAAAAAAGCATTTGAAAATTTGCTGCAGCAAGTTAAGCCTAGAAACATTCAAAGCGATAAGGGCAATGAATTTTACAATACTCAACTGCAATCTTTATTTAAGATGCATAACATCAACCACTATTCAGCAGAAGGTGATCATAAAGCTAGTGTTGTTGAGAGGTTCAACAGAACATTAAAAAACAAAATGTTTAGGGTTTTCACATATAGAAAATCTTATAGGTATGATGATGTTCTACAGTCGCTGGTGAAGTCGTATAATGATAGTAAACATCGCAGTATAGGCTTGGCGCCATCAAAAGTCACTCGCGATTTAGAACCGCAAATCTTCAAAAAACTCTATGGTTACACAATAAAGAACTCAAAAGTGTCTCTAAATAAGGGAGATGTCGTAAGAATATCGAAAGCAAACAAATCCTTTCGACGAGGATATTTACCAGGGTGGAGTGTTGAGGTATTTACGGTGTCTAAAGCATATTCCTCTCATCCAACTACATTCGAGCTTCAAGACCTGAAATCAGAAGCTATAAAAGGACGATTCTATGCAGAGGAACTTCAGAAAATTTCTAAGCACTCCGATGATTATTGGCTTATAGAAAAGGTTCTTAAAACAAAGGGTAGAGGTCGGAAAAAAGAGTATTATGTGAAGTGGAAAGGTTTTGATAATAGGTTCAATTCATGGGTTAAAGCAGCATGGATGAAGTAAACGATTTTTACGTGACGTTACCCAGCAACTCCAGCTTGGGCTACTTCCCGAAAAATACGCAAGCATCATTCAGAACTAAACTATCTCGTCCAATAATACTTACCGGTGCATGGGAAGTTGGTTTATCAGAGATTTTCGTTCCGCGAACATGGTTCAACATCGGAAATCACAATAATAAATATTCCATAACATATGAAGAAACAAAAATTGTAGAAAAGGATTATGTTGAATACGATATCAGGGTGAAAATTGATGAAGGAACGACAGATGAGGATGTAATAGATAATATTAACCAAAATATTGAAGAAAAATGCAACATTTCGTTTTGTTTGCATTGGATCATAGGAATATTAATGTACATACTGCTCCGAATTATGAACTGCACTTGACAGCGGCTGGTGCACCTCGGTTGTTAACCATGTTAAACTTGCCTAGAGAAGATGGAATTATAAAAACTTCCGAGAGTTTTGTATTCAGAAAACCATTGAAGACAAACAAAGACAATGTTCTGAAAATTATTGCCAGAAATCTCAAGAGGCATTTTATAATTCGCACCACCAGGTTTAATCATAAGTTTACCGACATGGACAACATGCATCACGAACTCTTTCAGCATATAAATTTTAATCTTATGCAGACGGGGATTGGAGAGGCAGCAGATTTTATATTCGACTTTAAAGAAGATAAAGTAGAAATAACGGTTCAAAAGAATGTTGAACTCGAATTCAGGTTATTATATGCCCCTATTTTTATGAGAATGTTGAGTATGACAAAAGACGTTGTGTTAACCGGTAAAACTCTACATGTTTTGCAAAAAGTAGATAGACCTCCATTGAACGAATATTTTCGTGTAAGCATTACAGATAAACCAACGATTCCGGAGAAAGTGAAAAAAACGGAGCATTTGGAACTAGAAGTTGGATTTTATAAAAATTCAGAACAGTTGTGCAGCTCTTTTAAACATCTTGCCTTTAATCATTTAGCGAATAATAAAGTAAAAATTCATATACCTGATGCATCTACCGTAAATTTACAAGATGGATTGAGAGATCTTTTAGGATTCAAAAAATCGACATTATACTGTGGCACTCATATATCTGATTATCAACTGGAATTAGACGGAGGAATCACTGAAATTTATGTCTATAGTGATATTATAGAATCTCATTTTGTGGGGGATACCATTGCTCCTTTACTCCGTATTATTCCTGTTATGTCAACCAAAGAAGACCAAATAGTTATAAATTATCAAAGACCTCTGTATTTTCCTCTGCGCAAAAATTATATTGATTGTATAGAAATCGAATTGAAAAGTAGTTCTGGAGATGGTATTATTTTTACGAGCGGGAAATCACACTTAGTTCTTTCTTTCCGTCGTAGAACGGTATAAAACTATAACTTATTATGTGCGAATTCATTTCAATCCTGACTGTGAAAGAGAATGCATTTGGATCAAAAAGCTTGCGAAAATTATTACTGCTCGCAGGTGCAGGCTGGCGGCGGGCCGTATTTTCAAGGAGTTAGCCACCAAAGAGGATATGGAATGCTTTCAAATTTATTCCGATTCATAACTCCCATAGCAATGAAAGCAGGAAAATATCTAGGAAAACACATCCTTAGCGCAGGTTCAAAGGTAATGTCAGATGTTGCCTTGGGTTCGTCTTTGAAAGACTCAGCGAGATCGCGATTTCGTGAAACATCCAAAAAGATAAAAGACGACATTATTCATAAAATCAAAAGTGGTTCAGGTATAAAAAGAAAGAAATCCTACAATAAAAATCATTCGCAACGTGTCAAGCGAAGCTGCAAGAAATTAAAAGAAGCAGACATATTCTCGTAAATATGGATTCGCGAGCATGCCCCTGTGTATCTAGTGCTTATGATTTATTTATTGTGAATCCAATACAATTGTCAACCGAAGAAAGTTCATATACAGAAATTTTTCCTGTTGCATCTTTGAGTGATAAGACACCGATTGAATTTTACGTCAGCGGCAGTGGTGAACATTATCTTGATTTAGCGCATACACTTCTTCATTTGCAAGTTAAAATTAAAAAGAAAAATGGAACTGCAATTGGAAACCCTGATCAAGTCGCTCCCATCAATTATCTTCTTCATACGCTATTTTCTGAATGTTCAGTTACACTAAATGATCAGCAGGTTTCTTCACAAGCGAACTATGCTTGCAGATGCATTTTCGACGCTTTGCTTTCACCTCGAGCAGTTCAGGAGTCGATGCTAACATCAGGTCTTTTCTACAAAAACGTCGCTTCTAAGCATGATTCAGTAGAACTCGCTAATGTTGGTGATAATGCAAATTCTGGTTATCAAACCAGATATAACATTTGCAAAGATAGTAAACTAATGGACATGATAGGCCCATGGCATTTCGATCTAGGTAATCAGAGCAAATGTCTTATCAATTCGGTGAATCTTCGCATTAAGTTAGAAAGAAATAAAGATTCATTTGCTCTGATGTCATCCACACAAGATTTTAAAGTAGTTATACAACATGCGTCATTATTTATTAGGAAAGTTAAAGTCGCTCCCTCAATTGTAATCGCCCATGAAATAGCTTTGAGCAAGGGAGTCATAAAAATGCCGATTCGCAGAACAGAAGTGAAATCATTCGCACTTTCTTCAGGAATGCAGTCTATAATAATTCCTAATGCGTTCATTGGACAGATACCGACACGACTTATACTAGGAATGGTATCTAATAATGCATTTAATGGTGATTTTTCAAAAATTCCATTCAATTTTAAGCATTATGATTTATCATACCTCTGCATATTAGACGGAAATCGCATGATTCCATCAAAACCCTTTCAACCGAAATTTGATAATTCTAACTGTTATAGCAGATGCTATATGAGTTTATTTACCGATTTGGGAAGATACCATAAAGATCAGGACCTCAATATTAGTTATAGTGAATATAAGGATGGGTATACGTTGTTCGCTATAGATTTAACGCCAGATCTCAGCGCAGACGGAATGCACGAGAGTATTTTAAGCAACGGGAATTTAACACTAGATTTAAAATTTGGCAAAGCACTACCGGAAACAGTTAATTTAATGGTTTATTCAGAGTATCGAAATATTATAGAGATTGACAAAAATCGCAGTATTTTTTCAGATTTTTGAAATGTATAGCAGCGCTTTATGCAGGCTAGCGTGCAGTGATGTCATTCTTCGCTCCGATTTTGGTGGCGTTTATGCTTCTGATGAATTACCTCAGAAACTCGGTAATTATTCATGTTTTATTGTAAATTTAGATCCTAAAACAAAACCTGGAAGTCATTGGGTTGCGATAGCTTTTAGGAACAATGCATGTTATTATTTTTGTAGTTACGGTTCAGCCCCTAGTAATCACAATATTTTAAACTTCATAAAACGCAATGCTAATAATTTCGTGTGGAACAAATGTCGATATCAAAGCTTCGTGTCTTATACCTGCGGTCATTTTTGTCTGCATTTCTTGTACAATTTTGTGAGAAAGCGGTCTTTGTCACCTCTACATTCTGATAAAATTGAGCATAACGAAAAGTTTATTAAAATATTCGTTGCTCAGAAATTTCGTTTACACAATTGCTGCTTTTCCCCATATTCCAATCAATCTTGTAGAGCATATGATTTTCAAACATAAACATGTTTAGACACGTTTCAACAGATCTTTTGTCTAAAATGCAAGTTTGAACATGATTTAGAGGTCATTTTTAATACAGAACGTATAAAAGAGTAAAACGAGCTGTGAAACTCTCATTATTGCTTCACGTAATTCAGCAGAAATGATGGCACCCGAACCAAGATATGGCTTCATGTACTTAAAGCGTACTGGATCATCCAACACTTATATGGTCCATTGTTTCACTGATTCCCTTTACGAAAATATGATATCCTGCGTTCAAGCTGGGAACTGCCATCCTATGGACACAGTTGATACAGATTCCAGATTGAAAATCGCCTATTTCAAAGTTCTCAACAATAATGATATTGTCAGAGAACTCCATAACAATTCTTCCATGAATCATCGACAAGCATTTGATTGCAAAGCGTAATACAGAACTGACTTCGACACATCGGCTACTCCTGACTCGGAGGAAAACGGCTGTAAATGCGAAATGATTGTTCTGTGACGAAGAGGATTATACCTCAGCATTGTAATCTCTACAAAAACCATGTAATAGTTGCAAAGAAAACTTTCATTTATTATGTAAGCAACATGAAGAACTTGATTGTAACACTCAACATAATATTGTGACAATCCCTGAATAAAAATATAATTTAACCTTACAAAGTGCGTCTGTTTTATTTTCGTATTGTTATATAATTATGTAATCTCGCAGTATGGTATCTCAAGGCTCTTTCGAAATACTCAATATTCGGGTGACCTACTTATTTAAATGATATTCAAATTTTAATTCGCCTCTTCGTTATTTTTCAAAGGATTTATTCAAAAATCAAGGTTAGTGAAGACAGCATAACATCTAATGCTATTTGAAGAAAGCTACAGATAAACAAATTAAGTATAAGTTCAAGGTAATACACCTTGAAAATTTGTATATATATACAGTTGTGTTGAAAGCTCAAATCAGTCACATCTGCTCAGAACATCAGGTTCAGCACACCCAAAGAGTCAAGATGGCAAGCAAGGACGGTACGCATGTTTTCGATTCTTAATCTTTTCTGTTCTAACGTTAGTAATTCTTTTAAATTACTCTAAAAAATCTTTTCTTGTTAGTCTTAAAAATGTTAAAGTAAGAAGACTTAAAAGTTATTCCTGCATCTTCTCTCAGACAGGAAGAAAGTTAAACGGGCATTATCCGATGAAGAAGATGCAGTAGAATATCTCCTTTCAAAAAAGCTATCAAAGAAGAAAGCTAGCTCTCTCGCTGGCTCATTCGACCTTAATTTGTGCCCGCACTCAACTTCTTCGGAGGAATTGAAGATTCAACCCTACTCCATATTTTTAGGCAAAGGAGTAGGTGTTTAAATTAAGGAATTTCGAAAGGCCTATTATATAGCATTCAGCAAAACAGTAGATGGAGATATTCGAAATAGATTTAATCTACCGTTGGATCAGCTTCCAATTTTATCCAAAGCTGTGGAGGCACTCACAGAATACATCAAAGATCAACCATCGAACTCTGGTATTTAAAGAACATGCGAATACAACCCGCTTCGCATTGAAATGAGTGATTTTTTGCTCTTTATGAGAACATTAAAAATGAGAATGATCCAAAACTGCGTTAATACGAAAGTCTAAAAAATTATTTAAAAATTGTTTCATTTTATTTCTTTTTAAATTAATTTCTATAAAAAAATGCGCTTTAACGTAATTAGATCTGCCTTTAGAGGTTACATGAGAAGCTATCGAGCTATAGTGGACGAAGAAGACGCAGATGCATTGCATAGAAACTCTAGACATCATGTATTTGAAGTAATAAATAGTTCAATTTCCTTAAGATTACGTTTAATATTGTGTTTAAGTGTAATTTTTAAACGTGAAATATACAGTGAGGAAGTTACTCAAATCTTCTATTTCTGTTCGAAAGCAGAGAGGATACTTTCGAGATACCAAATACTCAAAGCAATTGACAACACTTTTTTGAAAATAAAAAACGACATTGAAAATTTTATAAAAAATGGCAGTGGATGGGTTATAAAAAAAATTCAGCACGTTGATATTCATCTCGGAAATTATCGAGGAAATCAAGGTGGTTGTGTAAATGCTCACTTGCCAAAAAAACTGAAAAACAAAAAAGCTCTTTAAAACATAAAATGTAAAAACGATAAGTGTTTTTTATATTGCGTAGTTTCTGCTTTATATCCCTGCGACAATAATTCTACTATTGCTAAAAAATATGAAAAGTTTCTTCCTCTCATAAAATATACATTTCTTCAATTTCCATTAGAGGTTTCCAAAATAAAAAAATTTGAAAAAGTTAACGATCTTAAAATAAATGTATATGCGTTTGACAAAGAAATATTTCCATTATACATTAGTAAAATGATAGGACTTAAAATTAATCTTTTATTGTATAACGGTCATTATTTCTTAATAAAAAAATTCAACAGCCTCTTAACAACAAAGAAAGGCATTCACAAATTTTGTGAAAACTGCTTAGTAGGATTTCAACGTCAGTCAACTTTGAATTTACACAAATCTCTTTGTTATAAGGTTTCTCCTCAAAGAGTTACAATGCCTAATATCGGAGAAAAGATAATTAAATTCAGTAATTTCGCAAAATCTTCTTACCACCCATTTTCGATATATTGCGATTTCGAATGCATGCTACTTCCAGTTTCAACAAGCATGCCAAGCACTAGCACAAGTTTTACGTGTGTAGTAGAACAACATGTACCATATAGTTATAGTATCCTATGTTTAGATTTTAATGGCGATATAATATATAATGAGTACTATTGTGGAGAAGATGCAGTTTATGTTCTAATTTACTCGACAAAATGCATAGAATTTTACCTCTGGTTCAATGTGATAAACCTAGTAGCACCAAATGCCACATTTGTGGTAAAAAGTTTTCAAAAACATAAAGTTGTAAGAGATCACAACCGCTTTACATCTGTTTTTAGAGGCTATGCACACAATAAATGCAACCTCTTGTACCGAAAATCATTTTTTTATTCCAGTAATTATACATAACCTACGAGGTTATGATTCCCACCTCATACTTAAAAAATTAAGTAATAAATATGCAAAATCAATCAGCATAATTCCTGTAAATTCACAAAAATTCACTACTTTTCAAATTGATCAGATTAAATTTCTCGACAGTTATCAATTTCTTAGCACTTCTCTTGCGACTTTAGTAGAAAACTTAGTGATTTCGAATCATTCTTTTTCTATTTTCAACAAATTTTATTCCAATGAAAAAAACAGGTTTCTTTTAAAAAGAAAAGGCATCTTCCCGTATTCATACTTTTCAACTCCAACTGTACTAACCGAAACTTGTTTGCCTAAAAAAGAAGCATTTTATAATGCTTTAACAAACACTCATATAACTGCTGACGAATATAATTTTGCACAGTTAATATTTCGGACATTTCATTGCAAAACATTTGGGGATTACTTAAAGCTGTATCAACAGTTAGATGTTGTTTTACTCGCTGAAATTTTCACTTCTTTTAGACAAAAATGCATGCTGTACTACAATTTAGACCCGTGTCATTTCATTACAGCAGCAGACTTAACTTGGAATGCAGGGTTAAATTTCACAAAATCTGAGTTAGAATTGTTTACAGATGTCAACATGTATCTGTGGATTGAGGATAATATTCGTGGTGGAATTTGCTATGTAGGAAAGAGATATTCATTCTGTAACAATCACTTCGTTCCAGAAACATTCGATTCAAAACTCGAAGAGACATACATTATTGCAGTAGATGCAAACAATTTATACGGATACACAATGACGCAGTCTCTTCCTATCGGTAATTTCAAATTTTTATCTGAATCTGAAATAAAAGATTTCAATGTGTTAGAGTTATCAGCAAAAGACTAGGTTGGATACTTTTTAGAGGTTGATCTCTTGTACCCATCCAAATTGCATGATTTACATGATTTTCCTCTCGCACCTGACCATACAGTGATAACATTAGATATGTTTTCTCCATATAAAAAAAAACTAGTGAACAATCATGGACTTAAACTTTCAAAGCAGAATCGTAAACTCACACCATGCTTTTTTACAAAATATAATTACGTTGTACATTATCTAAATTTAAAGTTTTATTTAGAAGATGGTATGGTTCTACAAAAAATGCATAACATTTTAAGCTTCAAACAAGAATCTTGGCTACAACCCTATGTATTATTTAACAATGATAAAAGACAATCCACAAAACAACCGTTTGAAAAAGATCTTTTTAAACTTATGAATAACGCATGGTTCGGGAAGAGTTTGCAGAATCCAAGAAAAAGGCTTCAAATTGATGGAGCCTTCACTTTAAAACAATGTAAAAAAAAATTGTCTAGTCCATTACTAGAGAATTTTGAGATAATTAATGAAGAATTCACAGTTTTCAAAATGTCGAAAAAAAATTTATGTCTCGATAAACCAATATATATTGGGTTCACTATTCTGGAGCTTTCAAAACTACATATGTATAAAATGTACTATGATTACTTTAAAAAGTTTTATGAAAATAAATGCAGTTTACTGTATACTGATACAGACAGTCTATATTTAGAAATAAGAGCGCCTAACGTTTATACAGATCTAAGAACTACATTTAATTCAATAATGGACTTGAGTAACTTTCCCAATGACCACGAGCTCTTTAGTTCGAAAAATAAAGGAGTGTTAGGTGCATTAAAATGCGAAACTGTCAATCCGATAAAAGAGTTTGTAGCGTTAAAATGTAAAATGTACTGTTTGGTGCATGGTAATGAAGCCAAACAGACAGCAAAAGGAGTAAAAAAAGAATAAGTTAAACAATTCATCTCTGATTTGTATAAATCAGTTATAAATGATAAACTTTTTTTGAGACATCAACAACAAAATATAACAACAAAAAACCATCAAATTAAAACTGTGAAACAAAACAAAATTAGTTTAACACCTTTTTATGATAAAAACCATGTTAAGGACGATGGTGTTAACTGTCTTCCTTACGGTCATTTTTCTTTAACAAGGAAACACAAATGAAAGAAATTTTAAATATTGAAATTCAATCTTTACTTAGTACTGCTTATTCATGCAGTTTTACATAATATAAATATTCTTGTTTCGTTTCTTGCATAATCGCAAGAAACGTTAACGAATGCGGAACATTCTCATTTTTATTTATGATTATTATCAATTGTATATATTTTGTGAAAATGTTTGTTTTATTGAAGAACTTGGTAGACTTTATTAGCATTTCTTCTTATTTAACATTAATATTTTATAAAACGTGTATTACTTTATGAGTTTTTAGTATGAGTTGCTTTGTTTTTCACTTAATATTTTATAAACGTATATTACTTTTAAGGTTTTCAGTATGAGTTGCTTTGTTTTTCACTAGCTGCTTGGAAGTTTTCCGGGTTTCCTTCCTTGCATGACACAAATGTGAGCTAGTAACAATGAAATCCTTCCCGGGAGGCAATTTACTAATAAAAAAAAAACAGATCTTCTTCACTTTTGACATGTGTATTTTCACGAACACATGCTTTAGTGTTGGACTGCAGGTAACTTAACACGTCAGCTCTTAATTTAGTTGGTAAGTTTTTTTCGATTCACTCTTAGTTCAGAACTTTACCCTAAGTAATTTTGGTAATTAATTTTTTTCATAGTCTAGCAATCGAGTCAAGGAGAAATCCACCAATCGAGTTCCAAACGGAGTTCCGGTGATCAGGTTCAGGCGGAAAGGCCTGAAGAGCCCCCCGTGAGTGGTTCGTTTTTTTGTAACCGATCTACTCATGGGGGGATCTTCAGGCTCTGAAACTTCTGAAGAAATTTTTCAACACAAATCAAAACCTTAAAGTAGTAAATTGTATTTAGCTTTTGAAATTCAGATATCAACTCGTATCCAACTGCTCCTTTTTGGTAAATTGTTAGAAACGAATTCGTGTTTATCCTGCTCTCCATCAGTCCTTGTCTCGGAGAACACGCTTCGTTTTATCCAGCGCCCATCATTCACCACTACTTCCATAGTAATAATACACAGTTTATCAATCTAAATGGTTATATTATCAGGATTAAGTTTAAATTAATATACTGAGCAATATTTACAGATAAAGATATGTACAGTTGAAGTAAATCGTCATTAAATAGGCTTTTGTATGGCACATCGTCGTCTTTTGTCTTTGTCAGGGAAAGACTCACGTCGTTCACGCGTCTCCAACCGCCTCGTCGTCTCTTACTGTTCTCGGCAGCTTGATTCTCTGACGTCACTCGCGATGGCTGCGCAAACAACAGGGTATCGACATATGTGTGTATATATATGTGTGTGTATATATATATACATATACATATATATATGTGTGTGTGTGTGTATTTGTGTGTTTTTACAAACATTTAGACTGCGCAAAACATTTAGACGAACACAAAAGAAAGAGATAAAGTGAAGGAATTAGGAGGGCTGCTACTGCCCTTTTACATCAAATAATGTTAATTCATCGGGGACAGTTACGGCATCACGCTGCAGCACTCTTTCTACCAAGAGCAAGATCATTTGACGTGACGTCAGCTGGTAGAGAGAAAGTGTACTAGCGCCTCATGGGACACTGCAAGACATCCCTGAGCGGGATAGGGACACTGCAGCCGCCTTTCTGAGTGTAACAGATGACCTCAGCAAGCCTTTTCTCCATCACACAAAGAGATCAAAGAGTAGAAATACTTGTACACAGAGAATCTGAAATGATTAAAAAAATAGGACACTGGAAAAGTAAACAAACATTAAAAGCTAGCAAAATACAGATTTCTCTGTTTAGATGCAGTGGATCTGAGTTCTATTAAGTAACTAGCTGAAAACCCGGCGTTGCTTGCGATCCTTTTTTCAATATACCAGCCTCCAGTTTTTTTTTGCGCTAAAAATATTGTCACCAACTTTCCCCAACAAACGTAAATCTTCTTTTAATCTTTTCTTGTTGGATTAAAATTTTCTAATATAGCTTTTTCATCACCTTATAACAGTATGGATTGAATGAAAATGAGAGAAAATTCAAAAATGAATATTTATTTTTAAAAATATCTTGTTAAATAACTAATTCAGTTAACAATGTACAAATACACTTATACCGTATAACTTGGTAACTGAGAAGCTTCTAATTAAAATGTGTTATAAATCATAAAAATTCATTATCGCTCGAGAACAATTTTCACTCGAAAGAATTTCGCTGAAAAATAATGCTCGAGCAAAAAGAATACTTTAAACCTCAGTTAGGAGAATAAAAACTAAATATAAATACTCTCTATTAATACTATAAATAAAGGCAAATTGAAACTCACATTGTGGAGTAACTAAACTAACGTCATTGGATGTTTGAGTGCATATCAAAATCTATGAAATAGAAACGAAAGTTAAATTCCCGCTACGAAATAACAGCGGAAGTAAGCAGTCTACCTTGATAAAAAAATATTTTTTATTAGCTTTAATAGTGGTATAAACACGTGAATAAAGGATCTGATGAAACAATAAATTAATTTGAATTTTATTTTATAACAATAAAAGCATTGTTGCAATTGGAAATTTAAATGAATTTTGAAAAGTTAATTACAGTTAGAGAAAAATTGTACAACAATTAAATTTTATCAATAAAAAAGATAATTTTTGACGTGAAAATGTCTTTTCGCTCGTTGCAGTGATAATCGGTCGAACTTTCTTGTGTTACAAAATACCGTCAGATTTGAATCACTAATAACTAACTAACTAATAATACGAATATACTAGAATGGTTGACCTCACAACTGATAGATCATATCTGTAAAAGTTTGCCGCATATATATATATATCAAACGCTAAGGCGGAAATAGTATGTGGCAGAAAAAGGGGTGAATTTCTTTTCTGCCGATGGCAAAGACCGGCTTGTTTACAATCGGCAACGGTCGAAATAATTCATTACAAAACGTTGAGGCAAGTGCTGAAAGTGATATTTTTTTCAACATCTCCTTAAATTCTTCATACAAATAAGTTTGCAAAACCTTTCTTACAAACTACGGAGGAGAGAACAGCGTTCAAATCAAAGTTTTGATTAAACGCTTTAGGGAGATCAGCTAGAAATGATGCTGATAGGCTTAGGCGAGACAGAAAACGTTCTGATCAACTTAGTCAGTCAACTCATTCTCAAATTGAGGTGAATGTCCGGAACATGGTTGTGGCAATATTTCTGAGGTGTGCGAATTTTTTGTGGTGCACTTTATTGGGAAAATGAAGTGAACCCGAGTAAAAAATATACCAAATGCTGTCATGATGGGAAAGTTCGTCTTCCCAATGTGAGAGAAGCTCCTGATCTTTTCATAGAATTACTCTGAGGCAATTGACAGGAACCAAAAAACTATCGACAGCATATTCGAGAATATAATGCTGCATTAGCCTTTGCATCTATGGGGTCTGAAATAAAAGTACCTCCTGGAACAAGCCCATATTGCTTCCGTATGCATGGTCAGATTTATCATATTCTTTCTCCTCTCTATTCAAATGACCGAAACAAACATGGCTATGGAGATTGACTCCAGTGAAGTGGCGGATTAAGCTTGTTAAAAGACCAAGCGCTTTAACATTTAGGCGTCTCTGAAAATATATATAGGCTTTTTTAGATTTGAACAAGTCGGTTTTTCTAATTTTGAAATAATATTAATGAGTCCGCATACATTCCATACTTTTATTTCTATTTTTTAAATACATTTGGTACTTGCTTTGTTATTTATTTTTAATTAGCTTGATAAATCTTTGTTGAATAATTGCAATGCCTTAAAGTTAGTTATAGTTAATTTAACATAATTTTCTAATGAATTTTCATTTAACATAATTCGCTTTTAAATCAAAATAATTCTCAAAACAACTTTACTCTCCGACAGCCTTAGCAATAAATATAAATTTATTGTTTTCACCTTGGTTTCTCCCTTAGTTTTGACTTATTAACGCAATAAATGGAAATTCAAATTTTTTCGAATGCTGAAGTGATTACTTTTCAGCTTTCTTGGAGGCAACTTTTCCAATTTTTGTTTTCTAACTGCAAAATGAATCACTAATCGAGTGATTGTGCAATGTGCAATAATATTATCTATTTTTCCCATGTTCAGCTGAAAATTTCACTTACTGATGGTCATAACCCATAATGATGTAACTTTAGCAGAATCTTTCTGCAACCAACATTGTTAGCGTACTTGATTCCAGCTGGTTTGGAGAGCCCTGATAATTCATATGCTTTATGCTAAAGAATCACCCCACTAACAGAAATTTCTGTAACCCTAGCACTTTTAAACCATTCTGAAAAAATTAGTGTTGAAGAATTTTCTTTGGAGGATATGCAATTCTCTTAAATAACTATAAATTTATGAGTTCTGTGAATCACTCTTTACAACAATGTGTGTCTCCTTTTGTAAAAAGAGTAGCTTTGTTAAATTAAATTTATACTACTTAAATCACTGCTAGAGACAATTGAATTAAATTGTTAAAAAGTGCATTTAAATCTTTAATATGTGGTGAAAAATTATTGGTTATAAAACTTGTATATTCAAGAACCAATTAATGAAAAATTGTATAGCAAGATAATTTATAATGTTTCTAAAAAGTGAACATAGCTTTTAAGATGCTGAAATGAGCTTGTTTTCGTTGGACGAAACTTCAATTTCTGTTCTTCACATTTGCATAATGTTCGATTTATCTGCTTTTGATGAAGAAGAGGATTTGAACCTCTGCTCTTGATTTGTTATGACGTCATTCCAAAGATGGGAATGTTTAGTTATTGCATAAGTATATATAGCAGAGTTGGAGTGATGTCTTAATATGATGAGTTATCATGATGATTATGTATGTATTATTATGATAGGTTTTCTTTATGAACTCGAGTTGAGTTCATTTATCAGTTTTAAATGTTTTTAATAAAATTAATTAGTCTTCTCAAAATTGTGGCTCCTTGTTATATCATCGTAAGAAACTGCTGTCACTCTCTGCACCACCATCAAATGGTTATGGATGATATATACGTTGATATTTATTGTAGTCAAGGAGTCTTTAGTAGGAGGGTCTGTCTGTACCTCTAGCTAAATTTTTTTAAGATGGAGTCTATAAACTTTTTGATCAAGCCTCTTGATAGCACAAATTATGCTACCTGGTGCTCCGATATCAAAATTTTATTGTTGGAAAGAGACTGCTGGGATATTGTTACGGAAAGACAGGCAGCTCCTGTTGTTAAAGAAGGAGATGAGATAGATGCAAGGAAGCTTAAAGAATTGAACTTGCGGTTTAACAGAGACTATACTACTATATATGTGAATGTAAGTCCCCAATACCGAACTATCATCGAAGGATTAACAAATGGGGCTGAAGCATAGAAGAAGTTGAAATGTCACTTCCAACCAGACTCCAGAGCTAGGTTAATGGCTCTTAAGCACGAGTTTTTCTCATCTGTAATTGAACCAGATGAAAGTATTGGACTTTACGCAAGTAAACTTTCCTCAATAATAGAGCAGCTTTGAAAAGCTGGACATCCAGTTGAGGACTTGGCCAATGTTTTCAATTACCTAGATACTTGCCAACTGAACATGAGAATATCGTCCAAACTGTTTGTAGATGGGAAGACGAGGATTTTAAATTTCCAAAAGTTTTGGAGGAGATACTAGCGAGACTTCGACAATGAAAAGCTGACCAAGTTGCAGTTTCTATTGTGAGTAAAGCAAAGTCTGGTCCGGAAAGAAGTCGCATTTACCGTTCACCGAAGTCTTCAAGCAAGAAAACCAAGATTAAAAATAGAAACATACAACAACCATCAAGAAAGGTAGTCTCCCAGGACTGTGTTCCGAATCGTCACACAAGCTCCAAAGTGAGATCCAGCTACTTATTGGAAGCATTTTCTAGTTCTAACGAAGACGGAGGATGGATCTTCGACTCGGCAGCGACTACACATTTTTGTCGTGCCAAGGACCTGTTAACGAAATTTGAATCAGAAAACAACCAAACCCTAGTTGGAGAAGTGGACAATATAACTACCCCAATAAAAGGTAAAGGAACTGCGCATCTTAAAATTGGTGATGTACAAATAAAACTTTCTAATGTTGCTTATGCTCCGGAATTGAGGAAAAATTTATTATCAGGACCCTGTTTTGATAAAAAAGGAGCTAGTTTTAAAAAATCTAAAGGAAAAATTAATGTATTTCATAGTAACAATGAATTATTGTTTACAGCTAAATTAATTAATGGCTTATATTATGTATTTATTGAATATCCTTGCGCATCTAAATGTAATGTTCAGAATTCTAAAAGTCTCAATATTAAGAATGTTTCATTTTCTGCTGAGAATATTAATACTTGGCTTAAGAGATTAGCTCATATAATTGTAGATCGTATTAAAAATACTAGCAACCTGAATTGAGTGAAAGGATTGCCTAAATTAAAAGGTAATATTGACGTGTGTGAACCCTGTAAGGGAGCAAAAGGGAAGAGCATTAGTTTTAAGTCTTTTAAGAAAATTCGTCCTAAGAGACCCCTGGAATTAATCCATATGGATCTTTGTGGTCCGTTTCCTAAAGTGTCAATACATGGACACAGGTATTTCTTAACAATTATAGATGACTATAGCCGAAGAGTATTTGCTTATCCATTAAAAACTAAATCTGACGTTTTTAATACCTTTAGCAGATTTCAAAAACGTGCTGAAAGGTTTTTGGATAGAGAAATTAAATTCATTCGCGCTGATAACGGCTTGAAATTTATAAATGAGCAATTCACAATTTTTGTGATGAGTTGGGTATAAAACATGAAAGGACTAATACATATACACCTCAACAGAATGGTGTAAGTGGAAGATTTAAGTACACTGCTGTTGATGGAATAAATGTCTTATTGAAAGACAGTGTTTAGGTCAAGGTTTTTGGTCTGAAGCTCTTTTGCATTTTGTATGTACTTGGAATAGAATTTGTCATTCAAATCAAAGTAAAACACCATTTGAGTTTTATGGCGGGTAAACGACCTTCAATAAAGCATTTTAAACCTTTTTGGTGTAAAGCTTTTGAACATACCCCTAAACAACTAAGTAAAAAGTTAGATATGAGATCTAAATCAGGGATATTAGTTGGGTATGCCCTGCAAACTAAGGGTTATAGGATATGGTTACCGGAATCTCGTAAAGTAATAGAAACAATGAATGTAAGATTTGATGAATCAACACCAGTAAAATTGTATTCAAATAATCATAAATTTGAACAAGTGGAAGCTGTCCTGGACCCTGCTTATGTTACAAATAAAATTCCTTTAAGAACTGCATCTTATATCGATAATAATGAAATCGTCCTTGATGAAATTGATAGAGAATCTGAATCCTTTATTGAAAAAGTGGTAAACTGGATTCGAAAGCCCGTTCCCAGGACTGATGGGAAACGAACAGACATTTATGACTACGAGGAAGGTGGAAAACAACATTTAAGGTCACTTAAAGAAGTTCAAGATTATTGTTCTGAAAATAAATTAAAATTTCAGCCCGATCTTTTTAATTTTAAAGCAACTGATACATATGCAGGAATAGTTAGTGGAAATTATGAAAGCAGTAGCAGTATGTCATCAGAATGACTATATAAGAATATTGTTATTCCCAAAAATTATCATCAAGCTATAAAATCGCGTTATAAAGATAAATGGTTAGAAGCCATGCAAGACGAACTGTAAACCATGAAAGACAGAAAAGTCTGGGAATTACAAGAATTGACAGATAAATCCAAAGTTTTGGTATGCTGTTGGGATGATAAAAATAAGATTAAACTTTTTAAAGCTCGTCTCGTTGCCCAAGTTTTCAAGCAAAGGAAAGGTGAATCTATTATGAGGTTTATAATCTGATTATACCAAAGTAGTAAACTTTGGTATAATCAGATTTTTCTTTGTAATATTAGTTTGTCTTAACAAATGGCTACACCTGCAATGTGATGTCAAATGTGCTTATCCTTACACCCCACTTAACCCTCTGACTCCTAGCGGCCCTCAAAATATCACTACCTTTGTATACGGAGGTTTTGTTGACATATGGATTCGTGAAATGGACTCGTCCGCCTTCTCCCCTTTTCTCCTCCAGTTGGTGGTCGAAAGCCCACTGGGGCGTGACCCTCGGTTAGAGACTGGGGTCGCTAGTTGAATGATACAGTCCTCGATGGAGAACATAATGGGATTTTTTCAATTGTTACCCCGATAGTAGGGTTTTATAATATCTTTGTTTTTAATGTCATTTTGCTCAATATATTCAAACAATTTATTTAATTATAAAATAATGTGGAGCACCGTAGTCAGGAAATGAAATTTGCCATGGATATTTATATTCTTTTTACTAGCTATTTGATAAACTTTTGGATTGTAATTCTTCACAATTCTTTTTCACAAAAATGGTATCCCTTTTAAGAGAGATAAATTAACCTGTTGCATCCTAAACTGGTAACCTTCAGAAATGATTAAGAATAAAAAGGGAATATTTAGAACATCCCCTTCGGAATTCAGTTGTGTCCTGTTCAATCCACACTGAACAAGAGAAAATAGGCTCCTTTACAAAGCAAGGCTCCTATTTCTACTGCAAAATCTGTCTGACATATGTTCTATGTAATTTTACCACTACATATATGATTCTGAAATAGACTGTAAGGGGCAGATGCAGCGTTTCGGTCATTTTTAACACTAACAGTAGTGACATTCGGTGATTGATTTGAGGGTACATTTTGTAATGACAATGCAACAGGTTAACAGATTTCTTTTCACAAAGAGAGACTTATGTTTCTGTATGAAAAATACACGCTTCTTTCTTAGACTAAGGGAGAAATATAACCAATTTTAAGGGAACTTATTTTTGAGAAAAGCGCAAATGTTTGTAAGAAATAAAATAGAATTGTGAACGTTTATATTTCCTTTGTACGAAAAAGATAAACTAGAAACTTTAGAGTACTGTAAGTGATTTATATATGAGTATAACATAGATGGAATATAGTAGATGGATTTAACTAAGAAAACTGGTACACCATTCATTATATCTCACGATAGTTGACTCGAGATTAAACTCTTTGCGATTAATTGAATTTCAACTAGTCTTTTTAATACCTAATTTATAAGGAAAGATTTTTTTATTTAATAAAAAGAATATAAAATAAAGCAACTTATCAGCAATAAAAGCAGCAAACTCAGAAAGTAATAAATCTACTGCATTAGATTCGGAGGGTTTTATCATATATTTAAAAATTGTTTGAGGTAAAATATTTTAGCCGAGGTTGTTTTTATTTTTTTTTTTCTATTTTTTTATTTCGCCGGTAAAAATTGAGTAAAGTTGTTGATCTTTTCGTGAATTTTAATTTTTGAGATTGTTTAGTCAATTCATTAAATTTTAGCCAATGTTTCAGAGAATTTCAAATTTTTCAATCCTGACTCAGTTTCGAAAGCTTTTAGTGTGAATGTGTTTTAATTATTGGTCCCTCAAATGTTACGTAGAAAAACTTCAATCAATACTTTTTTAAAAAATGAAGTTATATCACTGATATATGATTTTTTTAATATGACTCCTTATCGCTTAGAAATAAAATGTAATGTCTCGTATTTTACATGTTATTGCACAAACCATTTACAGCATTGATTTTAAGAAAAAACAGAGTTAATAAAAACAACTTTTAAATGTACACTTTTCTTTAGTTGTATATAATGGGAAAGCATTTTATTTTAGTTATTTCTCACTGATTAATCTTTGTTTAATTCATTATTATAAATATTATGTAATCTTACACAAATTTGCAATTATGAAACGCCTCTTGTGTGGAGTTGAAATTTAGTTCTTTTAATCGAATAATTTATAATTAAGTTATAAAAATATTTAAACTGGTGTATTGTCATCGAGAAGAAAAATCGCAAAAAATTTTTAAAATCCAGGACATTACTAAAAACAATTACCACAGTTTACGATTTCTTTTGTTTTTGTTTGTTTATATTTAAAATCTTGAATCCTTTAATCAAGCCCAATCAATCAAAAAATTACATATTCATGTGAGTAAATAATTTTAATTATATTTTCAGGAGTAAAAGTTAACTTGTTTTAAATGAAACATTGTTTATATATTAACGTTCAAAATGATATTTGTCTTCATTACAAGAAATTCGAAAAAATCTACTACAATAAATTAATTTCTAAGAAATTTAAATTTTTAAACAGTTTTCTTACGCTTCAATATTTTTTCATTCAAATAAACACAGATTTAGTAAAAATTATAACAGGTTAAAATTATTTCAGAATCTTATTTTGAAAGTTCAGCATTCAATTCTTTCTGAAAACATTTGAAGCTTCCCGCAGGCGAAATCAATTCATCACTGTCAGCTATGAATAGCAGACGTTTCCCCTCCTCGAAGAAACGTTTGGGGAAAATTCGCTTTACTACCCAAACCCCTAGTTTGACCCCTGCCCGCCCGAAAATCCGCCTGGCTCGTACAGAACCTACCAAGCCGGCTGGGGCGGGTGTCGTAGTGAGAGTGTTAAAGAACAAATATTCATGAAACAACCACCTGGTTTTGAGCACAACCGAAATTTGGTTTGTCGGCTTCAAAAGGCATTGTACGATCTGCATCAGAGTGGTAGAGCGTGGTATTTCGAGATTCATAAAATATTAGGGGGGTTAGGATTTAAAAAGTTCAATTGGTGCAATTGCGCTTATGTTTTTAATAAATATGTAATCCTACTATTATGCGTAGATATAATAATAATTGGGAAAACACAAAATTGGATTCATAAAGCCGTAAATCTTTTAAAACGAAAGTTTGACTTAAAGATATTGGGCAAAACTAATAAGTTGCTTGGTGTTGAATTTTTAGAGGATAATAGAAATTTGTATATACATCAATCAGAATATATAAGTAAACTCTGTAAATCATACGAAAAATACAAATTCCCTGTTTCATCATTACACATTTCCAAAGGTGTAATTTTCTCAAAGACCCAGTGTCCTCAAAATAATAGTGAATTGGAAGAAATGTCTAAAATTCCATATAGAAGTCTTGTCGGTAGTTTATCATTCGTAGCCAGAAGAACTAGACCCGATATTTCTTATGCGATAAACATTTTCTCCCAATTTCAGGAAAATCCTGGAATTACACATTGGAACGGTTTGTTGAAACTTTTGGGATACATTAGTTATACTAAAAATTTAAGACTGAATCTTTCAAATATTCAAGATTTGAATTTAACTGCATATTCTGATGCTGATTTTGCAAATAACCGTGTTGATCGTATATCTATGAATGGACAAATTGTATTCATTGACCAAGTTCCAGTCACTTGGAAATCTTTTAAGCAAAAATCGATTTGTTTAAGTTCCATGGAATCAGAATTTGTAACATTAACTGAAACCGCTAAAGAATTAATATGGCTACAGTGTATTTTAACAGAATGTGTGGAATTTAACTTGGTATCACTAAATAATGTAAAGCCTACTTTATGTGTAGATAACCAAGCTGCTATTGACTTTGTAAAATCACATATTTAAAATTATAGAACAAAATATATTGATATTAAATTATTCTTTGTTGGAGATTTAATATATCAAGAAATATTCGATATTAAATATATTCAAATTAAATGGAATTTTGCTGATATTTTTACAAACCCCCTAAGTAAATTTGAACTACAGAAATTTAAGGATTGTATATATAGAATATAAATTGTTTTTGTATGTGTATAATGATAAATTTTGATATTATTTGTATATTTTTGTATTTCATGTATATTTTCACTGCATATTTAAAGTTTATATGTGCAAATATAGCTGAAATACACTGCATATTTTTTATTGGATCCAAAAACTAAGTTTTGAGTTAAAGCTTAGCTACCCTTGAACTTATATATATATATATATAAGATTAAAGTGTTACAGGTAAAACTTAATTTCATAATAGATGCAAAATGTGAAGAGGAGGGTCATTGTTGGACGGAACTTCAATTTCTGTTCTTCACATTTGCATAATGTTCGATTTATCTGCTTTTGGTGAAGAAGAGGATTTGAACCTCTGTTCTTGATTTGTTATGACATCATTCCAAAGATGGGAATGTTTAGTTATTGCATAAGTATATATAGCAGAATTGGAGTGATGTCTTATTATGATGAGTTATCATGATGATTATGTATGTATTATTATGATGGGTTTTCTTTATGAACTCGAGTTGAGTTCATTTATCAGTTTCAAATGTTTTTTAATAAAATTAATTAGTCTTCTCAAAATTGTGGCTCCTTGTTATATCATCGTAAGAAACTGCTGCCACACTCTGCACCACCATCAGTTTTTAATTTTTGTTATCCCTTCAAAAGATGGACCTCCAATCATGGCTTCTGCCAGTACTATGGTTCATATAGCTGTATGGGATCTCGAAAAGAAGCGCCTTCACAGCGAGATAAGGGAAGCGCACAAAGGAGGCATCTTCGGCTTGAAATTTCGGTAAGACTTAAGAACAAGGTGCGGTTTCTCGCCAAACTGGGAAATTGCGCCAACCATCCAAAAAGTCGCCAAATATCCACCATCTTGAATGGTTTCAAGATGGCGGCGATTCTAATGACAGCCATAGCAATAAATGTTAATAGTAAATAAAATTGGAAATAGTACATAAAATTGCAAATACTACATAAAATTGTATGAAATTTAGCATGAATTTTCTGAAATTCTGGCACAAATCAGAAATTCTGGCAAAGTTTTAGGGTTTCCAACAAAATGAAGAAGGTTACCGCATTTGGCGAGGAAAAAAAATTCAACTTGGCGGGCCGCACCTTGTTCTTAAGTCGAGCCGAAATTTCTGCCAAATGAACTTTTGCTTATTACTTCATCTAGTGATAATTCAATAAAGGTTTGTTTTTATCTTCAGCAAATATTGCATTAATTCTTTTTTATGTGTCTGACCATGTATTGTATGGTTTTTTTTCTTTTTTCAAAAAAAAATGTTTTCCTCTCATGATATAGTTTATTTATCCTTTTTGCTGATTTGTAAAAAGTTAATGGCATTATGGGGATTTAAAATGATTTGATTTAGTTCATATTTTTTTCTCTTAAGTCCATTTTCCATCTAGCATCTAAATAGAACTTCATAGTGATAGACTTTTATCTAATTCTGTGGTATAATTTTGACTTTTTATTTCCTGTGAAAGCTTAATTGATATGTTCGCATCAATAGAAAAAGTTCCCATCTTATGTATTTGTATTTTAAATTGAACTAATGTTTTAACCCTCCACTATTGTGGTATTCTTCAAGATCTTAAACAAGATGGCTCTCTGTTGTTTCAGCATCCCAGTAATTTGAAATCTACTCTCTTGTATGTGCATCTATAAATCAGTAGCTAACCAAGGCTAATTTTAAAAGAAAGATTCCACCTACTTGATTTGTGCTAAAATCTGGAATCCAGTTACTTTTCAAGTAACTAGCGATTTTTGGCGACTAACAGGTTCAACAGGATTATTGTGAGGGAAATATTTCTATAAGATTTTTTATGCATTGCTTGGTCTTAACAGTTTCTTTTTTCTTCCATGTTGTGTCCAAAAAATATGCGAATTTTTTATAAGCAATTTTGTATTCAAATTGATTTTCTAAATTCAAATCGGCAGTTAAAACAGTTACAAGTATTGATTTTTAATTGCAGGGAAAAAAGGGCATTTTTACTTAAAGTTTACTTTTATCCGAACAAACATCTGAATTGGAAAAAAAGCAATAAAACCTGACCTAAAAACTGGTTTACACTTGTTTTGATATCCAACTTTACTTAGACTGCCAGAGCCATGTACTGAGAACATTGTTAACCACCTGCCTGAGCGGCGTTTGGGCAAATCGGGGAACTCCCATTCAGCAGTGCCCGAACAGTGTTCGAGCAAAATTACTGAGTGGTTAATGGTTCTCCCAGTAAAGCATTTTGAAATTTCTGATTTTGTTAGACGTGTAATTCGCACTATTTTAGAAACCTGTTCTGTTCATTGTGCTGTGCACTCGAGCAGTTTTCTCTAACTGCTATCTCACCTGCTTCAGTCTGAAACCAGAAATAATTGAGCTTAACTAACCCAATAGCTTGCTTGCTCAATTGAAACATGCTCAAAAAATATATATCTTCTAATAAGAAATTAGAATGTGTGTTGGCAATCTACAGGGCAGACCACTAGACCTACAGCTATGAAATTTGTCACTAGCTTAATTCGGAGGGTGGGAATATGCGCCTTGGAGATATTTTAGTTTTAAAATTCTAATGAATTAAAATTAAGCGAAATTTTTGCATTTTTCCTTGATAACTCCTGAAAATATTGTAGCGCAAAAATGATTTCTACACTATCTGAAAATTCAAACAATTCTCTTTTCAATGATATCATTTAAGTTGCTGTATAATGTTTTCTCTAATTTTAATATATATATATATATATATATATATATATATATATATATATATTAGGCAAAATTGACCATATTTTTCTTTGTTGAAATGAAATTCAAACCATTTTCATTGTTTAAACAAATATTTAAATGCATATTTCTCTTCCATTGTTGATATCTAAGGCAAGTATCCTAATGGATTTTACTTTCTTTTTTTATTTCATCAATTTTTCTGTGAAACCTGTAATCAAAGTTCTCCGAGATATTAAGTGTATTAGAAAACATACCCAGTAAGCTGAGTGATTATGGTTGCTGTGTTTTAATTCTGTTTATAAACAGATTTTTATCCAGCGAACATGCTGCTGGATACAAAGTTTCATTTTTCATAATACCCTACAGAATTTTTGTTTAATGGTTCAATAAAAACTTTATTGCACTACAATAAGGAAGCAAAACTTCTAGCTTAAGTAGCGTCGATATATTTTTATACATCCAAGAAAATTATAGAAAAGAACAGTAGTGTTTAAAACTTTTCATCATTGCTTATTTTTGAAGTTAAATCTTATCTGTAATTACCACAAAACTAAAAGAAAATTTTATTAAAACCATGCTTTAAAAACAAACCTACTCAATATGGGAGGGGGGAATCCAAATCTTCATACCTTGGTTTTCAATACTGGAAGAACCAATGAAAACAAATTGAATTTCGTTAGAACAATGAAAAATATTTTTGTAAAATATGCCTAAAAATATTTTGTATAAAGTTAAAATTGGGGTGGGGGTGACAACTGAATTGGTGTCAAAAAAGGTAATTTTTTGAATTTTGAGCTGGTGTACAAAACATTTTTGTGCTATAATATTTTTGGAAGTTATCAGGAAAAATGCTAAAATGTTTCTTAATTTTGAATCCATTAAAATTCTAATTTAAAAAAAACGTTCTTATTGGCACATTGCCACCATTGAAAGTTGTTTGTTTGTGTGGTTAAATTTTTTAAATCTTGGTCCTGTGGACTGCCAACTCATAGACACACACACATTCTCCTTTATTATTAGCAGAGTTCTATATTCTATTGAAGCATATGATGAGGGTATTTTCTCAAACATAAATAGTTTCTAAAACATTTCTTTCAACAGTCTTCTTTCTCTTAATGTTCATCATAAATGAAAGAAATTGCTGGCAGGGAAATATCATCAATAGTAAAGTGGTCATATTTACTGATATGCTGACTCATGTTAAAAATTTTTAATTTATAGTAATGTATAATGCTTAAGAACTCAAAACAATTTTAAGAACAGCGTTTATACAAGCATTTAAACTACCCTTCAAAATTCAGTTCACCATCATTAGCATTACTGAACCAAAAGCAAGCTGAGAAGCTTGTGTGCTATTTCATCTGGTTACACATGGATGTCTCCTAAGAGTGGTCAAGAAAATAAAGAACAGTTAATCTTGACATGTTCTCTTTCCTTATGAGGTGTAGTTACTAAGTAACATAGAGGAGGAATATACATAGAGGGTGCAAAGGGGTTGCAAACCGTTGCTGGAGTAAAATCACGTGACTTGCGGGCAGATCTTCAACTCGAAGAACGTTCTCTATAGGATTTGTCATAGGGAGAGCACATTGACACGTCGACAACAGCGCATTTATTGAAAAAATTGGTTGTTGCAATGAGAAAGGAACTGAAGGCTCACCCTATTCATTCGACAGGAATGTTAGCATTTACTTATCTGCTTCTTTTTTCTATTTAACTCTTTTTAAAAAGTGTAGCATGCATAACATCATAGAATATTCAATGTTTATTTTTTATTATGAACACTTTATGGTATTATTTGATTTCTTGAGAACAATTTGAATATCTGCAATCTCATTGAAAACATTTTTGGAGCCATGAAAATTTTTTATTTTATGCCAAAATGAAATGTTTTATGGTTTACGCAAAAATGCTGTTTGGCGCCTTAGATCCGTCTTTTGGCGCCTTCTGTTCTTCCGTGTTTAGAAAGTTGTTTGTAGTTACTTGTATGCAGATTGTGTAGTTCTTTATTTTAGATTAATATTGTTGATATATTACAAGTGAGTAGGTGACTCTTGGTAGCTGTTTAGCTGAATTTTGATTTGCAGAGTTTGTTTATTTGAATTGGAAACAATACACTTGTACATTTGTGGTAAATTTAAAAACGTAATTTTAATAACGTTAATAATTATTTTTTATTGAATTATTTATTTTTTAAATAACGGAGATATTTTCATTCGAGTGCATCAACATTTTAGAATAGGAATTGATGAATAACTTTTTAGATATTTCATTAGTTTTGCTTAAACGATTGTTTAAAGCATGAGTATTTGTTTAATTTAAAATATCCGCCTAATCTAGTTATAATACGTTACATCAATGCAACACATGTTTAAAATAATGTACGCGTTACTTTCGCATGGCTCACATCTTATAAAAAAAATACGTTTCCTCTAGGGCATATAAACCAAAAATTAATTTTACTACTTATAATATTGTATACTATGTAGTATATGTATATTTATTAAATGTAGAAATAGTATCAAAATTTAAATTAATTACATTTTCTAGAAGTGCACTTTAAATAGTGCGTTTACGTTTTAAAATGCGTTTTTATAACAATATAAATGAGCACATAAAGGAGTAGAACAGTATACTTCTTACGCATCCATTTTGGCAAATGTAATTTTTAAAAAATTTGATTGTTAAAACTTCAATTTATAAACATGACTTCAAGCTTTTCTTCCAATTTTATTTTTTAGTTTTCCACAATATGAAAAAGGAGAAAGGAATGGGAAAAGTCCTTGCACAGAGAAAATTTTAAAGCAACCAATTCAACCAAGATTTGTTCAAAATATTTCGAACAGGATTTTTTTAATCTTTTGCATTATTTCGGAAAAAGTTCAAGTCAGAAAATTAGCAAAAATTGGCAAGTCGATACCTGAATAATCACAAATGCAGTATTTGTAACAAATTTAGAATAATTCGTTTGTTCTGCTTATTGGGTTAAAAAAATGAAAGCCCGAAATGTTTGCACTACGCAGGCAAAGATATCACCAAGATTGTTTGCGTTTCATGGTGATATGAAGCCAAATGTGGTTTAACCGTGGGTATAAACGGAAGTAACTCGTACAACAACTTTTTCGACCGCTTGAATGTGAACGCTCTCTCTATGTATATTCCTCCTCTATGCTAAGTAATGAGTTAAGGTACAGATTGCCCATGTTTTCATAATACCGGTTATCTACACTATGAAGCATATGCCTAAACTCAGAAATATTCGATAGTTGATACATCATTTATTTTAATTTTGTACATAGACCTCAAATTAATCTTTATAGCGGTACTGTCTATTTTTTTATTATTATTATGATTTTCCCTTTGATTTTCTGATTCTACCATCACGATCCAATTCTGTTGGGATTGTTATATTTTTTTACTTAGTGTTTTTGTGTGTTCAGTTACTTTGTTTTTTCACTTACTGGCATCTGAATGAAATTGTTACAGACTATAACATAAAAAAATGTAAATGAGAAGCAACTGTTCAAACGATAGAACATAATGACATAAATTATATTTTGGTATAATATATAACTTCTAGTTGTAATTACTTGAAATTTCAGTCACAATTATTTTAAACATTTCTATATTTAGAATATGATACTTATTATAATTTTTTCCATTGTGAAAGAATGCTGTATTACTTTTATTATTTTATGAATACACTCTATATTGGTATTTTAAAGCAATTTGAAATGAGCCTCGTTTCTTTCCTTTTGATGTATAAAGCACTTTTTGTAATAAATGCAATATAATGATTTATTTGTTCATAATTCTCATTAACCATGATACTGATTTATTGTAAATGCACAATCCTTTGCTTTTTTATATGATTCATATGTATTCTGATACACACTATATGCCTACAGATGTGGATATTTGATTTGCCCGATGACGGAGGCCGACTTTTACGTCTTCGAGAAGGACACAGTGGCCCACCAACTAAAGTTCGGTTTTATGGTGTCAATGGAAAGAACATTTTAAGTGCTGGTGTGTAATTGAAGTAATTTTTTGAAAGTAGCATAATTTTTTCCAATTCTTTTTTAGGTCTTTTGTAACAATTAATTATTTTAGCTAATTAGTTGCAAATTTTAAAATTGATTGAATAAATTAATTCTTTTGGAATTGAATGCTCATTTTATGCCCTCTTCTACTAAAGTAGTTTGTTCCTTCTCTGTAAGTTACTACTGGCTGTTGTTTCCCATGCATTAATCCAAACTCAAGATCTCGTTCTGATAACTACATCACTTCTAACCTTGATTCATTTACTGCTGTACACTGAGAGGGTGATATACAATCTTCTACTGTCTTTAATAATCTTTCATAACCTTTCGAGTGTGTTGCTGTAAATAATTGCTTTTATTATTAAACTAATCTGCAATATTTGGTGTGCTAACCAATAGTATTATTAATAGGAAGAGGAAATAAGCTGGTCACTGAAGAAAGCTAATTTCATATAGAAAATTGTGAATTTATTCCAGAATTGGTCTGGTTTATTTGTAATATATTATATTTTTATTTCTATATTTGTTTTTTTTCCTTTGCTTCCACATGATTTCTTTAGTGAGAGAACACCTGAGTGCCCAATCTGGCCCATTGACTTTACTGTTACACATATTTTAACTATGTGTCCCACATTTCATTCTCATCGTGTGACCTATTTTAACCCGTCATCTCCAGACATGCAGGACTTGGCGGGAGAATCTTCCCACCCATAGTTTTTTAAACTTTAAAAGGCCATTGGGGTTTGTATCATTAGATATAAGTTTCATTTCCCTCTGATACTCTCTCTTATGAATTTGCATCACATGTTTTAAAGCACCTGATATTGAACTGAATTTTTTTATTACTGGTATTAACTTTAAATAATTTGGTTTTTGTAGAACACAGTTTCCTTTCAAATATATGTTTTGCATAGTATGTTCATTTTTGGCTCTTATGCCATAAAACTCTTTGCAACCAACCTTTTGCTTCCATGAAAATTGTAGACTCTCTTCCCCCTCCCCCATGCTAAATGTTTGATTTCAATTTTCTGCCTCTTCTAGTTTCTGCTTTCAATAATCCTATTGGTTATTTTAATTATGAGTATTCTCGCTTATTGTAGTTTTTTTTTCTTGCTTTTATTTGCCTAGATGCTGTGAAGCCTTAATGGTGATTTATATTTTAACCCTCTGAGCGGTTTTAAAAAATTGGTTTTAAAGTGAATAATTGGATCTTGATTGTGTTTAATCAAGTCTTTGGAATCTTAATAATATTTTATCCATGGTAGTTTAAGAAATTATATAAATAAACATGAATTATCTGCTTTTGAACTCAACATGAGAAACGGAAAAACACGGGCAAAACGCTTAGAGGGTTAATGTGTATATATTCTGAAAGCATCACTCCATAAATCTTAAAGCCTTCAAACACAATGAATTTTGCTTTAATTTACAAAATTTTTAATATTCATTAGATGCATTTTACTAATTGCTTTTATATTGAATAATAAATTTATACTTGCAGAACATTTTGTGTCCATTATAGAAAGTTAAATCATTGTGTAGTTTTTTTAAAAAGAATATCGTTTCAAGAATTTTATGTTGAAACTTGATTTTTCTTTTTTTAGCAATATGTTAAGAAAATGTATTTTTTAATCTTTTTTCAATATAGGACGAGATTCTACTCTTAGATCTTTTTCAACTGAAGCAGATAATCTTAATAAAAGTTTGGGTCAAGCTTCCTTTAATCAGAAAGCAGCAAAGCGAAAAGGAGTGAAGCATGGCACAAAGAAAATGCTGCCCATCCTTGACCTTTGTTTAGGTTGGAGAACTCTTTACAATCAGTTTTGCATAGCATACCATGAAAATACCAATGCATTAGAGATATAAGTTGTATTAAGGAGAGAATCCAGTATTTCAATCAACCTGTAATTATCATTTCTCTCAAAAATACCAATGGTTTATCTTAAATTTAAAACAAAAGCTTGTCTCTACAGTCAGTTCAAATGTCTGAAACTTGCCAAGGAGCAGTTGTTGGCAATGCAGTGACAGATTTACAGGTTTTCGTAAGTGATTTTTTTTTAAATTTTATTTACATTGAAGTACAGGCTGTGAATCTATCTTGACATAAAAGATTTAAAATGCCACATTAAGATTTGGCTATCACAGTTAGCTTAAACTAATTTATCACATATATTGAAAATAAAGAGATGAAGGAAAATTTTAAATTGTGTCAGTTTAATTTGGACATCACGACGATTACAGTGACTTCTCTCCGAGGAGGGTGCAGCTGGAAAAGAAAGTGACCAGACTGTGCAATAGAATTTATTTAGAAATGTGTGACAGATTTATGCATGCCTGAAATATCGAATTTTCTTTGATGAAGAGTGTTGAAAATGCTGATTTATGAATGAATCAGGAATAAAAATTTGACTGTTACATTTAACTTACAAATAATTAATCAAATGCATGTGAGTTTTTAAAAACATATTAACTGATTAATAATTTTTACATCCAATATGTATGAGTTTTTGAATTTGCACTCTGATAACTTTCTGTTGCTGTTAGTATTGCTACAAATAAGTAAATTAATTAATCAATATTAATCTAACATGATTCTTAATTTCTAAAGTGCATTTACGCAGTAAGGTAAAAATCAAAAGATATTAATATAAATTATTTTTAATAATTTAAATTTTGTTGGTTATTTCTGTTACTTTACATTTATGTAAAATGAAAAAGTAGGGAACAGATCATGAAATTATTTATTTAGAAGTGCGTGATAGATTTGTGAGTTTCTGAAAAAATTATTTGCCACTCAGATTGGGAGAATGGGATGAATTTATGTTTGACACAAAGGATTGAAGACATTTATTATGTATATAACAGATTTACAATGAAAAATTGAAAAAATAAAATTGAAAAAGAATAAATATGGAAGGAGTAGATACCATGGAATATTGCTACCAGGAGGCGAAATATCAAATGACGATCAAAATTTTCTGTGTATGTATTCTGTCATTTTAATTTACTCGTTAATTTGTGCCTTGAAATTGGAAAGGTTTTCAATAAAGAAAGATGGATTATACAATTATAGTTTTAAATTACCTAATTTTAATTAAAATTCATATAACTCCTTAATTATTTTTAATGCTTGTTGTTGTATGCCTGTACAACCGCAGTTGAAAAATAAATAGGATTAAAATTTTTTGTGAAATTCTTTTAGTCAGCTTTATTTATTACAAATGATTTGCATTTTTACAAATCTTTAATTTACTAATGCATGTATTTTTCAAACTACTTGATGGTACTGTAAAATGTTAACAATATTCCTATTTATGAAAACAGTGGTCAAATGCTGTGCTAAGAAACAAGTGCATTTTTATTAATATTTAATGTCTTTAAATTTTTTGAGTTGGTTTGCAAAGTAATTTTTTTATTTCTCATTGTTTTTTGTGAATTACGATTCTAGTTCAATAATCATGCACATTTAAATCATTATATAGCAGTAGCAAAAATACTTTGTTCATATTTTTGTCTAATTTTTTATATATGTAGAGGCTACACGAGAAAAGGATTGGGATAATATTGCTGCAATTCATCGCAATTCAAAAATTGTCACCACTCGGTCATTTGATTGTATCTGTATGGGATAGCATAAAATAATACCTGAATGTTTTAAAGGATTAAAAATGTTGAAACATTGGTAACTATTAATTTATCCTGCTCATTATTGTGTCTTTAGTTGTTAATTTTAAAATGTTCAAAATCATAATTATTTTCTTGCATTCTCTAAGTATTTTTAAGTCATAAATAACGTACTATACCACATTAATATTTGCTGATTTTTAAACTTCTTTTAGGTGCTGCTTTATAACTAGTTTGTTCTGACTCAAATATGATTTTTTTTTAAATTTGCCGTTATTTAATGATTGATGCATTACGCATAAAAGAGATAGACTTTCACTGTAACTGCTCTAAATTTTTTATATATGATTATATGTACATTAGTAACATTTAGTAAATCTTATATGAAAACGTATCATAATCTTTCATACTGAAAAACGTATCTTTTGAAATTATTCTAAACATATTTTTTATTCTTATTACAGTTGTAGCTAAAATGAATGCTTAAACACATATGAGAAAGTTTGTAAACATGATATTAAATACTCTTTGACTGATTCTTATTTTATTTGTTTCTCTGTTTTTTAGTGTTTGAGTATTAGTACTTGTGGGAATTTTGTTGTGATTGGCTATAACACTGGCCACTTAGATAAATTTAATGTCCAATCTGGGATGCATAGAGGCTCTTTTGGACAAGAAACAGGCATGTATATTAGAGTTTTTGTCATTTTCAGAAAGTGCTGTTATTCAAGGGAATGTAAATTGAGCATTACTAATATAATAGCCCAGATCTGACTCTCACTGATCTGGTAATGCTCTGACATCACCAACAATAAAATTCATGCAGTAGCACTGTGAGATGTTAAATAGCATTATTTCATTGTTAGAGCACCTAAATTTCAGTAATTTTAAATTTAAAAAAGTAATTGTTGTTCTAATTTCAAATTTAATAGCTCTAAAATAGTGAAATAAAATTTGAAATCAATTGATATAAAATTTATCTCGCTATGATCAATAGTTCCTGAGAAATTTTAAATTATATTAATCATATATTTCAAATTAATTTCCGTTTTTTAATAGAAAGTAGTAATTCACGTTAGTGGTATATCGTGCATGTGATATAGTTTGGACACCACGATGCATCTGATTATTTATTGCAATCGTGATGATATAATTTGATAAAATTTTTTGGCATCGTTTGACAAGCAGAAAAGTGCTTTGTAAGATGTGTAAATAATATATAAATAAAAAATATATTTCCTCTCATAAAACATATGTTTATTTTATTTGTTTTCAATCAATGTTAAACATTTATCTCGCATGTATATATCTATTTAAACTCGTCAAATTTGACGGGAAATCTCTCAAATGAAGACGCAATTTTTACCTCTTCATATCATGATAGGTGATTTTCTAGTTTTCTAATAATGAATAAATCATTTGTTAAAAACTAAATGTTATATGTCATTTATTAGCCCATGATGGATGTGTGCGTGGAGATGCCATTGATGGTTTCAATCAAATGGTAATATCAGGAGGTTCTGACAAACTTTAAAAATTTTGGAGATTTAAAGATCATGGTGAAATTCCCACTATGGAATTAGAACAGTGTGTGTCTAAAATGATTCTTCATCGTGAAAGGTAAGTTTCCATTTACACTAATATTCATGTCTATTTTAATTCTGATATAAATTTAAAATTGTCCTATGAATTGATTTTAAAAGTAAATTAAAAAATTTTGCCATATATTCATAGGATTCCATTGGAAGAGGAAAAACATTTGATTGTTTTTCCCTTCTGTCTCATTTGCAGGTTCCCTTCCCTTCTTTTCATGTTTATAATATTATTTATGGAAACATGCAATTTAACTATACAAAATTTGTCTGTTGTAAATTTGATTGTTCAACCCGAAATTTAATATTGTGCAATAAGCAATATCAAAGGCCACATAAAGTTTGAGAGAAAATTGTGAGAGTGTTGGAGGTTAAGTTCTCTATTGTTTAATACTGTTTAATCAGTATTGGATGAAAGAATTATGTAGCAGTGCCTATTACTTAAAATTTTAATTATTTTAGTGCTATGCTTGTTGTTGCCATGGATAATTTTATAATTGTGTTTGTGGATACTGTACCAAAACGAATTATTAGAGAATTTACTGATAATGCTGGAAGCATTTGTGATATGGTAAGATATGTTTTTTATTATGTTTTTTTCACTATTTCTTCTTTGGTTTTTCTTATTTGGTCTGATGTAAAAGACATAACTAAGATCAAAAGAAATTGGAAAATAATATTTATGCATTTAATTTACAGCAAAAATACATCCAATATTTCAAGTTTCTTTGAAGATAAAATGTTACTAAGCTAAACTTTTATTTTTATAATATAATTAAGAAAATGTTTAATTTTACAACTTTGTGTTTCTTGCTTGATCTTTTGTACTTTTCCCTCCTTTACGTACATTTTTTACTTCTGTTTGAAAATATCGAAATAATGTGTGCAATGGGCAGGATGAAACGTATTTAAGTATTAAACACCAAGGAATTTTCATCATGCATATGTACTAGCTGCATTATATGACCAGATTGTTTGAAAGCAATTGTGACTGAGTTTCATTTAAATTGAATCTCTTATGCATAATTTTACATTAATGGTTTCCTTAACAAAGTATTCTTAAACTTAAGTTTGTGATAGATATTTAAGCCCATGTTATTAGAGTAGCACTTATTCTGTTCAATGTGTACGTGAACATCCCTAATGGAGTTTAGTCACGATGTAACTGTTGGTGTCATCTAGCTAATTGCACATTGCCAGCTTCACTTTCTTATTCCTTATGCAAAATGTGCAATTGATACTTATATTGAAATGGTGTACCATAATTTTACCTCTAACAGTATGTTAACTGGTTTGGAACATGTGATAAAAAATAATTAAAAATAGCAATCGTGATCATTCTGTTTACTGGATATACTTCTTAATATCGGAGAGGACTTAATTCGCAAATTCCACACACAGAGAGAGATTATGAAATAAAAAAGAAAGTAAAATCCTTATAATTTTACCAAAGAATGTGAAAAAATAAACAGATTCTTCATTCCTTAACTTTAAATAATAGAAGAGAAACACATAATTATATATTTGTATTAACAATGAAAACAGTTTGAATTTCATTGCAACAATGAAAAGTGTTGTTTCAAATTATGCATAAAATTATTTTTTTAAACTTATTAAAATTAGAAGTAAAATTAGACAACTGCAATTGGTATCATTAAGAAGATACTTTTCTCCATTTTAAGGTAGTGTAAAAGTTATTTTTGTGCAATAATATTTTTGAAAGTTATCATGTAGAAAAAGGCTAAAATTTTGTTTAACTTTAAATTAATTTAAATTAAAAAAGAAAAGGTTGTTCTAATGTACACATTTCCTTTCCTCCTGAGTATCTTTGTGCCAAATATGGTATTTCTCTCTCCAACGGTCTGTCCTGCAGAGCACCAACACACAGACATTCACTTTTATTATTAGTTTAGATAATATAAGGAATAAACTCGAATATACAAAAGACAAGAAAAATGTGTAAAATGTGCAGTTCTAGAGTTTTACTACAGGGTTGCTTAAACTAATTAAATAATAGAGCTTCTTCTTTCGAATAATTCAATTAAAAGTAATATATTACAGGGTTTTTTTTAGTTATTTTTTTAAGCATTTGTTTTTTAAAATTGATTTTAATTTTTATGATAAGGTTTGTTTTACTCTTTTTGTTTGTTTGTGTTTGCTCAAGTAATGCTCTGGGTTAAACTGCTCTGGGCTAAGAAGTTAAACTTCTTAGCATAAGCCTTTTTTTTTTTTGCTAATCTTCCATGTTTCAGTATCGTAAACACCGCTTTTAGATGTTAAACTGCATTTTAGGCCTGATAAAACAATTGCTAAACCAACAAGTAAATAAGGCAGTATAGTTCTATACTTATAAGTCACAATTTTCTAGAACTGTCTCAGAGCTGGGGCTTTAAGCAAATTTGGTGTCCCAAATGTGACTCACTTGTTCAATTATAATTCTTTCTCTCACATCCAAGTAAGTTAGTACTAAACATTTTATATATGACTGGCTTATTATCATGATTCGTAAGCAGTTATTTTTTAAGATATACGACTCATTTATTATTGGATAGTTAGATGACTTTATAAGAAAAGTGAAACAGTTACTAATTTAAAAATAAATGAGAGTATTTGCAAATTTTTTGTAACAGCATTAAAGTTAATGATTGATTCGCATTATTTTCCTTTTTTGATATACCAGCAAATATTGTATAAAACTTTATGGGATGTTTCTACTGCATGCCCATGTGCACTTTAGATCACTGCTTAATTAAACCATCTCTGACAGTGATATTTTATGAATGCTATTAAGATGCATAGCTTATGAAGTAGTTTATGCTTTTCCATGACAATTTTTTAACATTGTATATTAAGTTTCTGCTGAAATTAAAATATTCAAAATGTCTGTATACATTTATATATAATTTTTAAATACCATGACTTAAATACCCATTTTAAATAATTAATGTTTATTATATGCTTTCAGACATTTAGTGCAGATTTCAAATGGTTGATAGCTGCTACAAGTAATTCATCTATAAAAACTTGGGATATTCTTCAGGAAAGTTAGTATTTTTATATTTATAGTTCTTTATTTAAAAAAATTAAACCAATCTCTTAATAAAAAAATGATTATGATATGCAACTTTGTGCATTTTAAATGATTCCTAAGAATTTTCTTTACTGTCAAATAAACAACAACTAAAAAACTAGAATTAATCATGAAAAGATTTCCTTTAGGTGAAATCTTGTCTGTTTTTCATTTTTTAATTATGTAATCTACATGTCGAGATAATTTGTTTGCTTGTGTTAGAAAGTTTAGAAGCACTATGTATGTAACTGAATTATTTTTAATTATAATTATTGATTCAATTCTATTTTAGTGGGTACAGTAAGTGACTTAATCTTTTTTTAGCTAAGAAATGATTTTATAATGATTGTATTTTTATAATGATTTTATGAGATATATTTTAATTTTTTTTTATTATTTTTTAAATGATTTTTATTTTTTCTTATTATTTTATGAAAATTATGTTGTATCTTAATAATTGATAAATGTTTTATTCTGTATTCATTCACAATAACCAAACAATATAAATAATTTACTTTAATATCCATTTACTGGAATTTACTTACTCTATGGTGTGTTTATTTTATAAGTTTATTTCATCTCTTATTTTAAAATTAATTTTTAACCATTTTATTACATGAAGCCTAGTAAGATTTTTTCTTCTAATATTATCCCTTATACAACAAAGTATGTGATTGGTTTATGTTTTTTAAATGTGAAATTTATATTCTATTTTTCTAGGCTTGTTGATTGGGTCACTGTTACTCCTTTATGTGTAAGCCTCACTGAGTCGCCTTCTGGTGAATATCTAGCCACAGTTCATGTTGCCAGCCACGGGATATGGTGCCTCAATGTTTTACTATATCCATTACCTCAAGCATACGACCCATTGCAGCTTTATCTACCAATGATTACAATGGATGGAAGATATGGTGAGTCATATCTGGCCTGCATTGTGTCATAAATAATTGAGCTGTATTTTGAAAGTTTGAAGGTGTTAAACTTTTTACATTAAATAATCAAAGAATAGAAAGTGCAGGAGTCCAGTTTTTGTAAAAGCTCTAGTGGCTATGATAAAATTCTTTAAATCACTTGAATGTTAAGAAAAACTTTTTTTTGTTGTTATTCAATCACTGGTTAAAAAAGTTAAGCAACAAGGATTAATCTTAAGAAAGAAATTTGAGAGTATTTAGAATTTGAGTAACTCTTACTAAAAGATGATACAAAAAAGGCCACAGCAAATCAAATGTAAACCAAGACAAAATCTGGAAATCAGAATTAAATGAATTATTATGTATTAATTCCTGTTTCACCTCCATATACTTCCAGAATTGTATAATTTTTTTTCCTACACTGTTTTCTCAACAAATAATGATGAATGAATGAATTTGTTTTTTACCTTTCCCATTTCCTTGTGCATTGCTGAAAAAAGAAAGAAAGAAAAGAAAAAAAAATGTATTTCAAAATATGTGTGATCAATTAAAAGTAGTTTGTACTTCATTACCAAGTACCCAGCAAGCTTGGGTATCCCAGGAATTTTCAAATTAAAACCAAAATGAGCTTCTTTATTATGAAAAAATATTTTTGAATGTTATATGTTTATTAAAATTTCAGATTAAAAAAAAATGTTTTTGCTGAGATGCATATCTTATATAATGTTTATTTTTATATATGATGCATTATAGAATCATTTATTTAATTTTGTAGAATTTAATCAATTTTATTATTTCCATGATAAATTTTTCCCCACCTTTCCTGAAAACAATGAAGTTGCCGGTGAAGCCGAAGCAGATGACTCAGTTCCAGAATTTAAATCACAAGAACAAATTTCTAATGAACTTGTTACATTATCTCTTGTGTCTAAATCACATTGGCTGAACTTATTAGATTTAGATATAATTAAGGTAATTTATTTTCAGCTTTCTTTTATATTGCCAAAATGTTTGGTCAGCATTATATATATATATTTCAGTGTTTGGGATAAATAATTGAAATTGATAGCTATCACAGTGAAATAGCTAATAATTAACTTTGAAATGATTTAGATAAAATTCTCATATATGTATTAGACTTCTTCAAAAAAATTGATGTCTGTTATAAAAAATTGCCATTGAATGAAATGTATACAAGTTGTCTAAACTGCATGAATACTATTATGTTTATAATTTCTAGAGAATATGAACCTTTCGACCTCCAGTGATGATTCATTTCATAATTGATGAGTCATGTTGCTAAATTAATTTTGCAATGATTGAAATGACCCCCCCCCCAAAAAAAAAGATGTCCGAAAATTTTGCCAAATTAGTTATAATTATTTGTTATTGTTAATTGCAATTTCTTGCAATCAATATTCCTCCACTCACATTGATGTTCTGTGGAGCACTATATAATTTTCTAACTCAAATTATGTATATAAGAAACAATTAGTAAATAAATTTATTTACATTAAGATGTTTCAATGTGTAAAGGTGGCCAAATCATTTAAACAATGAAAGTGGGAGGGGGAAATGACACGATTAGAGGAGTTGCTGCTTGTCCGGTGCAGAAGCTATCTCTCTCAATCTCCATATTTCAAGCTTCTGCCATTTTAACGAATAGTTTTGTTTTGAAATATTTCCTGTAGTTTCTTTTTCTAACTTTAATTATTATAAGTCTAATTTATTTTGGCAATTGGATTTTTATTCTGTAGAAAGTGCTCATAGGTACTTCCTGGAACATCATTCTTTTACTGTCTATCACAAAGCAGGAATGATCTTTAACCCCTTAATTCCTGCAGTCATATGCGTTACAAATTCTGTGCGTTTTAATTGTCACAAATCTATATATGTTACAGTCAATGTGATTAATTGGTTATTATTAATACTGAGCATGGTTATTATTAGAAATAACCTGTCATTATTAATAATAACTGGTCATTATTAGTAATAACCTCTTAAAATTCTAGTTGTTATTAATAATAACCGATTAATGACATTGATCATAACATATGCCAACATTTTTGATAGAAGACTCTGATAACCGGAAAGAAAAGTAAGTGATCCTCTGTCTTGAAATCTTTATATTGCTCATTTTGATGTTTGAAAAAAATTTTCTATGAAGATTCTTTGAAGGTTTATTTTCAAAATGTTTTATAATGCATAGTGAAATGCGAACATAAAATTATGTATTGCTTTTTATTTTTATTTTACATAATTTTATTTTATTCTGAATTATCAGTTTACTCGTAAATTCCGCATGCCTGTTATTTATTTGCTATTGTTGCTATAAGTGTTTTGTAGGTGCATTTGAGGTTCAGGCGGGGTAAAGTGGTCATACATCAAATAAAATGCTCTAACTTTGCAATGGATATAGGTATGTATTTATTATTTTTATTTTAGCTTTGAATAGTTAAGAACTAAGTTTAACATTCCAAATTATACTAATTGCAACACTTCAATAGAAGAAAACGCCCATTTTGATTGTTCATGTAGCAGTTTGATGTTAGAATACCTTATTTAACTTCTCTCCCAAATTTTTTTTAATTAAGTTTTCATTAGATTGATTCTGCAGAAAGCTTCAGATAGCTCTCAAGAATACTTCCTCATTAACAGATAAGCTAGATTAATTATAGATATTATTTTATAGTAATTTTAAGTAAGTTGGGGTAAAGTGGTCATAGGGATAGGCTTAACATGTATCACTGTTTTAACATTATATTCAAGCTTAATTTGTTAGACAGATGTTAGTTAAATATTAATTTAAGAAATATTACAGATTATAATTAAAGATATGAAACTGGGTAACCCTAATTTTCGTGCCAAAATCATCACATAACGCATATAAGAAATCAGTCAGATGCAAAAAAGGAATGTACTTTCATGCTACCTTTTATTATTTACAAAGGTTACCTTTCATGTTACCTTTTATTATTACATTTAAATGAGCAATAGACTTAAGGTAGTGCTAAAACTGATTTAAGGTAAAGGCTTTATCTAATTTTCTTTAGATTTGCTAAAACCTGTTCTTTTAATTTACGATGGGCACGGAAGTTGCATGACTTATGGAACTGTAAAAAAGGCTATGCATAATTACACTATAATTTTGTCCTTACCACCATACATTAGACATGTTCTCATGTTCAGCCATTAGATGTTGAGAGTATTTTCCCCTTTAATAAAGCTTGGATATGGATCTTTTAAAAAATCTTCCAGGGAAATTGATTGCAGAATATTTTACTAAGTGTGTTCCCTTAGTAAAGACTGTGGTTCAAAATTACGAGGTCCACCCCAAAATAGCCCTCGTGTTGCTTTAAAGCAGGACGTTAATATAACTAAACTAAACTTCCCATAGTAAAATATTCTTTTAAATTTTTTAAAAATATTATAGATTGTCTTCATCCAGAAAATGCAATTAATGATTTTAAAGACCATGGACTGTTTCCTATTAATAAGTAGGAAGAGTGACACATACTATAATATCTGAAACAGATGTTCAACCTACCATAGTTGAATCTACTGTCAGTTTGAATAGAAATTCAGAACCAGGGCCTTCACATGCAAATAGTTTAAATCTAGAACTTGGGGAAATTTCAGGTATAGCTGATAACATAGTTTTGCCTCAAAAAAATTTGACATCTGGATGAGCTGTACTTACAATTCTATAACCACTTGTTTCAGCTATACATAAAGTGGCCATATAGGATTCAAGAGAAAAAAAGAAAACAAGTCAAGGAAACAAAGAAAAACTTGATAAAAAGCAGAAAAGGTCTTATTCAGTCAAGTGAATCCACAATTGCAGATAATCAATTATCACAGTATTTCTGTGGGATGTTGGCAAAATATGAAGGGGGGGGGGTAATCAAAGGGCTTATTGGACTGGTGTTTGATAAAATAGGAGATTTGCTGTTAATAAAATATCTAAAACTTTTGACTATTACATCTTTTCTGAAAATCATAACATTGTTGGAATTGAAGATTCAATTCTTGATGAGCCAACTTTTCGTCAAAGGTAATAAAAAAGGTATAGTTCGATCAAATAAACTGATTTTCTCTTAAAGTTGAAACTATTTTGAGTTTTGTTAAATATTTTTAAAAATTCTGCTAACTTATAATACGTTTTTATGCTTATTTTTTAACTATGACCACTTTAACCCACGTACTATTCACTTTATCCCACCCCATGGGGTAAAGAGGTCATAAAGACATGACAAAAAGGTGTCGTAAAATTGTTTAAATCAATTATCTTTCCCCCAAATTTTAATGCAATGTGTTCTTCAATAATGTAATGTAAAATAACAAAAAAATATTAATTATTTTAACAAATTCTTATATTTGTAATCCACCTAAGTTAAAAAATGTGGATTTTATGACCACTTTACCCCACCTGACCCTATATTATGAATTCAAAAGAATCTCTGAAGCCAATTTATTGTACCAAATTTCAACTAAAATTTTAATGTACAAATATGAGAAAGATGCACAAAGTTGTTTCAAATTAAAAGAATAAATTAGTAATTTTCATAAACTGTAGTTTATTTTTAAAAAAACATTTAAGTTAAAATATTTGTAGTTTTTAATTGCAAAATAGTTGTGTTGTAAATATTGATGTACCAGTAATTTGGAATTGCAAAACTTTGTTGGGTTTTTCTCTCATATGCTATAAAAATTATTTTTGCTACTATATTCAATGCATTTTATTATTGGAGAGTGAAAAGTCCAACATACTGGATGTGATGCAACATAAGTCGGGGTTCTATAAAATACTTTACAAAAGTGATGAAACTGAAAATTGAGAGCTGAAATTTTGATCTTTAATGAAATTAAACATGAGATTTTTTAAATTATTATATACTAGCCGCCTTCAGCGACCAGCGGGTTCGCCCGTTTAAATTATTTATTATTTTTGTATTTTATATTAATTATAGCATTCCCCATCGCGGCTGCACCTGCGATAACTCAGGAAAGATGAACAAAAAGGAGAATATTTATTATTTTTGGCACACAGTAAAATATATAAAAGGCGTAAATTTTAAAATGGCAGCAATAAAATTATGTATGATGCATCACAGTTTACGGAAATTAAAAACTACATTTCAAATAACTCTCACTCAATTCATCTATCACTCATCGGTAGAATGATTAGCGCTGAATATGGCTGCAAAAGCCAAACATGCTGGACGCCCCATGTGAACCAGTGTTTGCCAGATTGGGTTGAAGAAATGAGGTGGTAAAAAATTGATAGACCTCTAAAACACCCGGGAGTATAAGGGATAGACAATAAAATTTAAAAATTGAATTAAAAAATTACGTTTTCCTGAATACTATTGCTTTCCTGTAATTCCTAGTTTAAGACAGCTAAAATCAAACAAAAATTTAATCTTTCCCTAAATATAAGTAGTGGGACGACAGACCTGAACTCGCTGCCACTGGTGTGAACTATGACTGGGTAGCATTTCTCCCTTGATCGTAACCCATCACTTACGTCCCCTCCCCCTTCAATGATATAAATGGAACCGTTCATCCGCCCCGTTTTGCCCCTAGAAATTGTGTTTGAAAACATTTTCAAAAATTAATTAAAATTAAACAGAATGTCACATGGAAATAAAATTGGTGGCATTGAAAAGCTAATTTTTTAACTTTAAGATGATGTTAAAATGATTTTTGTACGACATTATACTCCCAAGTTATTGCGGAAAAACGTTAAAATTTAAGGTAAATTTTAACTAATTAAAATTCTAATAAAAATTTCAAAAAAATACTTTCTTAGTGAGCACCTTCTATCCAAAAAGGAACCACCTGCCATATTTCAAGTTTCTAGGCCTCATGGTTTGGGAGATTTCGTGATGTTTGAGTGAGTCATGGTATTTGCCTTATATATATATATAGACGATAATGTCCCGTCACCAACTTCACGACTATTTCCTCTACCGTTAAGCTGTCTTCCTACCATAAGTTCTGAACTGCGCTAGGAAAGCATGAGATTAAATGCTTGAAGAAAGGATGTAAATCATTTTAATCTAAATCACACACAATAAAAATGAAACAAACCTAAAATCAAATATCTGTTGCCATGCTTTATAAAAATATTACTTTGAAGCAAGTGCAATAAATTGCAATGAATACTAAAGTGAAAATTCTGCTTTGGAGTTAATTTCTCAAGAAAAACATTTATCCTATCACAACCGTAGCAATTGCAAAAGTGCGTGAATAAAGGATTTGCTGAAATAATGAGATGGTTTGAATTTTATATACAACAATAAAAACGTTGTTACAATTCATGTTTTAAAACATTAAAATTGAGCAAAATGTTGCATGGAAATAAGATCGGTGTCATTGAAAAGCAAATTTTTTAATCTTTAAGATGATGTAAAAATGGTTTTTTGGCGATAATAGGATCCGAGGTTATTCCGCAAAAGCGTTAAAATTTAAAGTAATTTTTAAATCATTTAAATTCTAATTAAAATTTCAAAAATTCCTTTCTTATTGAGAACCTACACCCCAAGAAGCATATGCCTGCCAAATTTCAAGTTTATAGCCCCAGTAGTTTAGAAGATTTCATGGTGAGTGAGTCATGGTATTTGCCTTTTATATACACTCATGTCCATAAATTAAGGATAATGAAGTTCAGGCAAAGAAAGAGACAGAAGCAAAACAAATTTGACTTATTTGTAAAGTCTATTTATTAAACAAAAGGTAAAGAGCAAAACAGATGCTATATGTTTGACATAATTAATAAAAATTGCGATTTTTACTCCCTGGAGCAAATTTCAAAAAAGAACCTATTTACAAAAAACAGTATAACATGGTTAGTATGATGGTTAATACGGAGTATGTCTCCCGGACGATGCAATACAGGCCTTACAACGCCTAGGCATGCTGAGTATCAAATTATCAATCTGATCTTGGGGAATATTACACCACTCATCAAGCAATGCCCTCCGAAGTTCCGGTAGACAGGTGGCAGGGGGTTGACGGGCTGCAATTCGTCGGCCAAGCATATCCCACACATGCTCTATTGGATTCAAGTCCGGTGAGTATGCTGGCCAATCCATACGGGTGATATCCTCCGATTGAAGGCATTCGTCTACAATGTTTGCACGGTGAGGACGGGCGTTGTCATTCATAAACAGAAATTCAGCACCCATGGCGCCCCGAAACAAACGTACATGTTGTTCCAGAATGACATCCCGATAGATGTGGCCTGTCATCGTTACACTCTGAACATGCAGGTTAGTTCTGGAACCAAGAATAATTCCTCCCCAAACGAGCCATCCTGCACCACCGTAACGGTGTCGTTCAATGGTGTTCTCTTGCTGGTAACGGGTACCTGGCGCTCTCCATATGAAAGTCCGGCGAGAATCAGACTGCAAACTAAACCTGGACTCGTCGGAAAACATCACACAAGACCACTGTTGCGGTGTCCACAATGCATGCTCTCTACTCCAGGCTAATCGCAGGCGACAGTGAGTTGCGGTAAGTGGAACACATCTGACAGGCCTACGAGCATATAGACCAATGTGCCCTAAGCGTCTGTACACGGTCTGCCTTGAAACTGTCGTACCGGTAGCTGAAGAGAGCTGACGAGACAGGTCTGATGCTGTGCTCCGTCTGTTTCTATTGGCAGTAACTGCCAAATACTGGTCCTCATTCGGCGTTGTAACTCGGGGGCGACCTGTGCTGTAACATCTACTCACATTACCATCATCTTGGAATCGTTGCCAAACCCTGGAGATGACACTCTGGGCGATTCCAAGTTCCTCGGATACTTCCAGCTGGGTACGTCCACATTCCAGTCGTCCGATAATTCTACCACGTAAAAAATCATCCAAATGCTTCCTTTGTGCCATAACTATGCGGTTATTGCACTGAAAGGCTTTTAAAGCGCTTGTGAACAATTTTACTTCTTTGCCACCATTCCTTATATACCCCTCTCTTACACTCTCGTCATTGTGACGTACTATCCACGCCATCTGGTGGTTTCCTGTAATTTGCATATTCTTCTTCAAGATGTGTGTGATAATTCTACAGGTGAAATTTTTATTTTAGAGTTCAATTTCTGTGTGATTCTGAATTATCCTTAATTTATGGACATGAGTGTATATAAAGGTCTAACTAAAGGCATCTTAAAAGCTTTTAAGAAATGATATGTTTGCAAACACTAACTTGAAATTTTCACTAGTTTCTCATTCTCCACTTTTAAGAAATATATTGCTTTTTTTCACTTTATGGGGCCTATTTTTCTTTTCATGTAAAAAAAAAATCCTTAAATTTTATTTGAAGACTAAATGGAAATAAAAATTATATTTGCTAACTGGGATTTTTAATTTGTCATGCTTTTAAATGATTTTTCGGTGCACATATTAGGCCATAAAGCAGCTAATATTTCTCAGTGAAACATCCCAAAGTGCACATTTGCCGGATAACTGATATCTTCAAAGAGTATCGTCATATTTTATAGCAAACTTCAAAAGGAGATGCAAAAAAAATCTTCCTTCTCCCTACTCAATCTATAAAATGTCCCTGTTTTTTTTCACAATGTATATGCCCTTTTAAATAAGATTTCAGTTATGTGAATGGAATTCTTTCAAGGCTTTGCTTTGCAAAGAAAGAAGATATTCTCTAGCAATTTTAAAAATAATTATTTTTATGCTAAGGCATTTAAATGCTTTAAAAGAAAACTTTTTCAAATTTTTAATGCAATTTAAATTTTATTGCATATATATATATATATATATATATATATATGTATATTATTTCAATTTTAAAGAAAGGCAAACAGCAATATAAACTTTATCTTCAAGAATATATTCAAGAAAAGAAATCTTACTATAATTAACATTTTAGGCACAGAAAAATGCGATTTGGAAAGCTCTTGCTAAAGTTTAAATGCATCTAGAATAGATAGAATATATAATGTACACCTAAGAAATAATTTTATATCAAATGTTCAAAGTAATTCATTGTGCCCAGTAGTTATATAAATTATTTCCCAAAGTAACTTTTATTATTTTTATATAATGAGTGTTGTACAGTTTAGTATTTGCATGTGAATTTTGAAGAACAAAGCAAATTGACTATTTTAACATATTTTATTTCAAAAACATATGCCATTTAAAGTGAAATATGGAAATAGTTTAATATGTCGGCAATAATTTCATTAGAAAAGAAAAGTTAATGCTTAATACATATGGATTTGTTAGAATTTTAATGGAATTCCAGAAATAAATGACAAAAGAGTATCTTAAAGTTAAAAGGACAAAGCAGTGTACTTGGGATTTTAAAAAGTTAAATTTTCTTTCCTTTTTTTGTTAAAAACCAATAAATAAAAAAGAATTTCAAATTCATGTATAAGAATGCAAATTATTCAAAGAAATGCGAATATCAAACATAGAAGTATTAAATCACTTAAAACTAAAAAAAATGTAACATTGAAAAATTCGAATTAAATGTTAACAGTTCAAATTTTTTTGAACGCTGTATGCTTTTCACTTGTCATTTGAAGAATGGATTTGGAAAGCAAGATTCAATTCCCTGATGCTAAGAACTCAACTTTAAAAAAATTGTTAAGAAACTTCTTTACTTTATAAATCCTATGAATTTACATGACCATTAAAGCAAAAATTATATATAAATGTTACCTAAAAGTGTATGTTAGTATGATGTCCCATGTATGCTCTTTTGTATTTAAAAACCTGTGCCAAAAAGTTTCAGTTTCCCTTTTTTTGTAATACCTATCATAATCCATCCATCAATGTTCCAAGCAGGTCAGTTAAAGGGAGGAAAGAAGGTGTGCAAAATAAAAACAAACTGGGAATGGGCTCAAACACGCACGCACACACACACCAAAAAATATGGCAAAAAAGCATTCTGAAATACTTTTGAAGAACATAGGATGAATAGGAAAAGACAACTTATGTACTTGAAGGCTTAGCTGAAAAAAAAGGCAATTGCATACAAAAGTAATTTTGTAAATTATCTCAATATTGATGCAATAAGAGTGATACTATTGAATAACATAGGAAACATTTTGTAATGTTTACATACTACAAAATCGGGTTTTTTTACTAGTCTCTATCGCAGAATCATTTGTCATTTGTGACTAGTTATTTTTCTTACTATTCATATTTTCAAGATGAAACTGAAGACTGATTTTATATAACATTGATACATAAACATTAAACAATGTGCTGTATCATTAGAATTGAAAAAGAAATGCTTAGAAACAATTTTTCTATATATGAATAAAACCTTCAGACAGAACAGAACAGAATTAACAGAATTCTTAACTTTATATACTTTTTGAACAGTTTTTGGTTATAATTCTTTATTGTGAAATATTAATTATTTTATATTTTTATTAGAAATTTTTTTATTATTATTTCATTTCACTTTTTGTAGGTAATAATTCCTCTTTTCTTTTCATTTTTAAATTTAAAATTGGTTGGGTAAAAAATTGCACATTAGAAAAGGGGGAAAATATTACCGTTCAGAAAACTGTTTTGGAATGAATGAAATGTATATATTAGCACTTAATGTAGCTATTGAATTTAAATATTGTAACGAAATTGTCTTGTGGGTTTATCTGATTCCAATTCAATAATCAGGATTAAAAAAATAAAGTTCTTTATTTTACAAATATTCCAAGCAAAGAAACGTAGCACAAGTATTAACACAGCACTAGTAAAAACTCACAACAGAGACTAACAATATATCTCAATATAATGCTCAAAGATTTGTTAGCTCACCAGCTTGCTTGCTGATCAAATTCCAACTTCCCCTTCTTAGCTTGAGAGCTTGCCTTTAAACTTTTCAACAGGAAGTGACTTCATTATTTAGGAAGTGACGTAATCTCTAGAAAGTTCGTGAAACCAGTAGAAATAGGTTGAAAGTTCGAGGTCCTTCTAGAAACTTCCTTTTGTCGCTAACTTTGTCGCCAGGGTCACCAAATTTATCACCAATTCGCCAAGATTAGCATCTCAGGGAAACGACTTTATAGCTTTGTAACATTGCTCTACTCTTCAAAGACTGCATGTTCCGGCAGTCTCATTACTTAGAACTATGATCAGTTGCCCTGTATGGAGCTAGCCGATTTATATGAATGACTTTCTGCTTGGCGTTAGGCGACCTCTGTTCTCTGTAGACAACATCGTTCAGTTTCTTGACAACAGTATATGGTTCTTGCCAGTCCTGTTGTAACTTGGGACTCAGGCCTCTCCATCGCTTCGGGTTATCCAGACTAGTTCTCCCTCCTTAAAATGGTGGTCTGTTGCTCTGGAGTCGAAACGAGTTTTCATTCGTTCGCTGGCCAGTTTAACTCGCTCTCTGGCAAACGCATGTACGCTTTCCAAACGTGCCTCCAAATTTTTCATGTATTCATTCAGCGAGGAAGGCGTTTCACTCGGTCGTTCAAAGAGAATATCACTGGGAAATCATAGCGTTCAACCAAAAAGCATTTCCGCTGGAGTCATCCCGGTAACCTCATGTTCCGCGTTCCTATAGGCCAAGAGAAAGAGTGGCAAATGTGTAAGCCAATCTGTCTGGTTCCCCGAAACAAGTAAAGACAGATGATTTAAAATCGTTCGATTAAATCTCTCGATCATGCCATCGGACTCGGGATGCAACGTCGTCGTTCGGGTTTTCAAAATTCCCAAAAGTTTTCAAAGCTCAGTAAAGAGGGCAGAATTAAAATTTGTACCTTGATCCGAATGCAATATCATAGGCACGCCATAACATGAAATCCAGCTTCGTACGAGTTCTTTAGCTACAGTCGACACTTCCTGGTCTGGAATGGGAATTGTTTCAGGCTATCAGACTTGGTCAAATAGTCCATTAATACTAGGTCATATCGATTGCCTTTTGTTGTTACTGGAAAAGGTCCTAGGATATCCAAAGCCATTCTTTCGAATGGTGCGCCCACATTATAGCGTTGCAAGCGACCTTTAGTCCTTGTTTTAGGTCCTTTTCGCACTCCTCAAGTGTGGCATTCTCTACACCATTTTTCAACGGCGGCACGAAGTCGATCCCAATAAAATCGCTCTCGTGTTTTGCTTAAAATTTTCATGACTCCAAAACGCCTTCCACTTGCGCTGTCATGAGTCTCTCGTAGAACTTCTCGAATTCTACTCTTTAAGATAATTAGTTGCCATCGACAGGAGCTTCCATCATCACTCTCCCACCTTCGGTATAGAACACCGTCCATAAGGCGTAAGGAGTCGCAAAGGGCCCAGTATCGTTTCGTATCAGGACTCATCGGAGCGATTTCTTGCCATGATGGTTGATCCGACGAATTTAGTTTCTTCTCCAGAATTGGCTTAATAGCAGGATCATCAAACTGCGCCTTTTGTATCTCACATGAAGACCAGGGATATACAGATGTCGTTGTTAAAACTTTTACGGAAGTACTTACCTCTATTCCAGACTTTTCTCGGTATTAGAGTAATGTTTGCAGCTTTCTCTACAGGGTCTTCGAGAGAGGGCATCTGCATTTCCGTGAGAGGTCCCTTTGCGATGCTGAATTTCTTAATCCTACTCCTGAAGTCTTTGGATCCAGCGACGTATCTGGCCTTCAGGTCCTTAAAATTCAAAAGCCATCTTAAGGAAGCATGATCAGTCCGCAGAAGAAATTTCCGTCCATAGAGGTAGTGATGAAAATGCTCTATAGATTTGACAATGCTCTTTACGTGTGACACAATAATTTCTTTCTGGCTTGCCCAAGCTCTTGCTGAAATAAGCGATGTCACGTTCCTCGTTTCCAATGTTCTGGGATAGCACGGCTCCTATTCCTTCATTACTAGCATCCGTATCCAAAATGAAATCTTTGTCATTCCGGGGGTAGGTCAAAATAGGAGAAGATGTCAAAGCCTGCTTTAAAATATTGAAAGATTTCTCACATTCTTCTGTCCAATTAAAATTTGATTTAGCTTCAGTTAATTTATTTAGAGGTCTTGCTATTGTGGAAAATTTTTCACAAAACGACGATAATAGGGGCACCGTCGAAGGAAACTTCGGAGATCGTGTACCGTCTCTGGACGAGGCTAATCAACTACTGCCTTAATTTTCCCTGGATCAGTTTTAACTCCTTCTGCTGAAATAACGTGTCCGAGACAAGTAACCTCCTTTTGGAAAAACCTACATTTCTTGGGTCTTAACTTTAGGTTTTTTTGTAGCATCTGAAATACTTTACGAAGGTTATTTAGATATTCTTCAAATGTTCGCCTACTATCGCCTACTATTATAAAGTCATCTAGATACACTAAGTAGGCTTCAGACGATAGTCCATTGTCTCCATCAGTCTTTCAAATGTTGCTGGGGCGTTACAAAGTCCTAAAGACATTACCTTAAATTGCCAAAGTCATTGTCCGGTGGTGAAGGCTGTCTTTTCTCCATCTTCAGGTCGGACCTCAACTTGCCAGTATCCACTTTTCATAACCAGTGTCGTAAACCATTGATTTCCATTCAAAGCATCTAGGGTGTCGTCTATTCGTGACAGGGGATAACTGTCTTTTTTCGTAATTTCGTTTAGTTTCCTGTAGTCGCCACAAAATCGTGTTGATCTAGGTTTATTTTTAACAAGCACAATAGGCGAAGCCCAAGGGCCTGATGATTACTCAATTATCCCATTGTAAACCATTTCTTTAACTAGATGATCTGCTTCTTCTTTCCTTACAAGAGGCAAACGTCTTGGGTATTGCTTGATTGGTGGATGTTCACCTATAGTAATTCTATGTTGTGTCATATTACAATGACCGACATCAGCGTCACGGGTCGAAAACAAGTTTTGAAATTCATTGAGTAACTTCCTTACTGCTGTTCGTTGTTCTCATTAAGTATTTGAAAATTCTCCAAGGTTGACGGTAGATGTTGTGCTCCAGAAAATTCTTGAGGACGAGCGACGATATCCACCACTGGTTCGCAGATCGCAATAACATATCCTTTGTCCAGAATCTTGGGTTTATTGTTTAAATTCAGAACTCTAACGGGAATGGCTTCCATTTCCAAATAAACGAGTGTGGCCGCCACAAGAACACTTTTCTGGGAGGCTTGGCTAGGAAAGTTCGTTACGGCATATCTGAACTGTCCAGGAACTTCGGGAACTCCCTGAGTAAGACATTCTGATCCTGCTAGAATTATAGTTCTCTCTTTGGCCAATACGGAGCACAACTCTGAATTCTGTACACTGTCTGAAAAACAGAGGAATTTCCTCTCCTCCTGTCCGTATCTCGTTCTTCTCCAGGTCTACTGTAAAGTTAAATTTTTGAAGGAAGTCCAGGCCGATAATACAGGGATCGGTGATGTCAGCTACGTAGATTCTGTGATTAAATTTTCTTGAGCAATATTCAATGGATGCATCCAGTTTTCCTCGTATTTCCGTTTTTTCACCAGTAGCAGACTTTAAAGAAATGTTAGGAGCCGTGTAAATAAGCTGTTCCTTCAATTTTTGTGCCAAGTCTGTTCTTAAAAGAGTGACGTTTGCACCTGTATCCACCAACATCAAACACTGGATACCACAAATAGATCCTTCTAAGTAGAGTCCATTTTTCTTTCCTCTAAGCGAGGGGACTCTCGGTTCTTCTTCAACGGGCTCTATTCAGAGAAGGCAGCCTTCGCCACGCAAGACAGCCGTGTGTTAGTTTTCCTGGTTCGAAGTAGTCGCCTGGCACTCCCTCTGCACGTGCCCCTTCTTGTTGCACTTCCAGCAAGTCATGTTCGGTTTTCTCGAAGGAGTGTTCTTCTTTCCAGCAACACTACTGTTTAATAATTTTTCCAGTCTGTTAAAGAAGAATTCAAATTTATCATCTCTTTCTCTACTCGAATGATCCTCCGTCTCCATTGATCTGACGTGTCTGGATGTCTTGGAAACAGTTCTCGCAGCCTCATATTTCAAACTATAATCCAGAGATGATTTCAGATCTCTTGCGTCCATGAATTTGTTTGGATGTTGCGTTTCTTCATCTCTGATGGCGTCGATGAAATACTGTGCTGCTAAGCGTTCCCGAACATCCAGAGGGCATTCGGCATAGGCCAGGCTCATTAGTCGCTCCACATCGGCAGCCAATTCTTGAAGGCTTTCTCCTGGCTTCTGTCTTTTTGTTTTCAGTCCAGTTCTATAAAATTGCGTCAGGTGGCTGTCTCCAAATCTAGATTCCAAAGCTTTCTCGATGGTCATTAAATCTGTCAACTTATCAGCTGGAATTTCTCTAAAAGCTTCCGCCGCTGATCCTCGGAGCGATGAAACAAGTTGACTGGCTTTCACAAAATCCGTCTATCCATTTCTAGAGCTCACAACGTCAAACTGAGTCTTAAAGACTGTCCATGATGTCTGTTCGTCGAATATCAGGGGTGTGACTGTCGGTCGAGAAGATATGAATTCTGGACTAGCTGGGAAATAGTTTTGTCTTTCCTCAAGTTCATTTATTCTGCTCTCGAGGTTGCCGATCTTCTCTTGAACTTTTTCCTCTACTCCCTCGAACTTCTTTTGAACTTCGCTCTCAACTTTCTTGATTTTTAGTTTCACACATTGGACTTCTTCTATTTTTCCAATGCATCCGTCAGCATGAATCTTAATTTCTTCAACTTTACTCTTGATGTGTGCTTGAATCTGGCTTTTAATTTCCTCTGGTCCAGATCGCACTTGTTCTAGTCTCTCTTGTCCGGATCGCATTCTTGTTCTAGTCTCTCTTGTCTGGATCTCATCTGTTCCTGTCCAGCCTCCATTTTGCCTTCCAATCCGGCTTTCATCTCTGCCATCATGTCAAACAGCTTCTCAAGCTTTTCATCCATTGATCTGGTCAAAGGTCCGGTCTCTGGCATTCACAGGAAAATCAAATATCCCATTTCTGACACCAAATGTAACGAAATTGTCTTGTGGATGTACGTGAATGCAATCCAATAAGCAGGATTTAAAAAATAAAGCTCTTTATTTTAGAAATATTCCAAGCAAAGAAACGTAGCACAAGTATTAACACAGCACTAGTAAAATTCACAACAGAGACTACCAATCAATCTCAATATAACGCTCAACGGTTTCTTGTTAGCTCACCAGCTTGTTTGCTGATCAAAATCCAACTCATCTTCTTGGCTTGAGAGCTTGCTTTTATACTTTTTCAACAGGAAGTGGCTTCATTATGTAGGAAGTGACGTAATCTCTAGAAAGTTCATGAAACCAGTAGAAATAGGTGGAAAGTTCGAGGTCCTTCTAGAAAATTCCTTTTGTCGCCAAATTTATCGCCAATTCGCCAAGATTAGCATTTCAGGGAAACGACTTTATAGCTTTGTAACAATATATTTTATAATTTGCATGTATTTCATTCACAGACATATTATTCTTGGATAATTTAATTTTTTTAAAGTTTATCTTTTGAGATAAAATGATCAGTCTTGTTAAATTAAACAGCAAAATAACAAAGAAAAGATTAACATATTTTCATTTCCTTAGAGATTGTGGTGCGTTTGATTAAAACTGTACTTATTGAGAAATATTTGAGGATTTTTTATTGTTTATGGTAACAGAACTGTTTCTTTCAATACTTTTGAAAATAAATGTTCAAGGTATCCTCACAAATGTATTAATATATATTTCATAACAGAAATTTATAATCTAACCTATTATAGATGCTTTCCCATTTAAATGAATACACTTTTATTTCACAAGCATAGGTATACCCCGCCCTGCCTTAGCATACGGGAGAGCAGAATGACCGTACGAGCAACAAACTGCTCCAGCAAAAGAACAGGACGGACAAGGCGGTGAAGCCACCCCCACACCACAACGACGCCATGCACACGGCCTGTCAGGAACCCTGAGGAATGGGGAACAATTAGAATTTGAAACAATTTAACACCAAAGAACGCGATATTAAAGCTAAAAGAGAATCTGGTATTCACAAAACAGTAGAGCAACCCTCAAACCGGAAACACCAAGATCCACCCGCCAGAAGACCACCGAGCAACACCGACACTCCTTTATTGAGCTTCAATATACAAATTAATTTATAAAACAGATACAAAAACAATTTACAGGGAGATTCAAAAAACAAATAAGGTCTACAAGAGCAATTACTCCAGGGAATCACGCAAAAGTAAAGTCAAAATTTCTTTAAGGCCCTCCTGTTGACCTGTTGTTCCATGATTAGCTTAACACTTTACCGACCGGCCGTCGATTAATCGACGTTTTGTTCTCATCGACCTTCGTTCGGTTACCGTATTGCTAGCGCCGTGAAACCGAGGCCGGTGTCTCGGGATCTGCGAGCTGTAGCGGGCGGAAGGGCAATGGAACTGTCGACCGGTACCGTCGAACATGTCTTATGCTTTCCCTAGCTCGAGCTGCAGATCGTCAGGCACCGAGCTCGTTTCTCGTCTGTTGCCTGCAAGAATAAGTGCTTTTCTTAAACTCTGAGTAAAGATTGTACGCTTCGTGTTATTGTGGGTAAGCAGAGATTTAATAGATTCTTTTACTTCTAATCTATTGTGTTAAACAGATATTTATTTTATCTATTACAATCGTTTTTCAGTTTATTATTTACCAAAAATCTGCCAATCCATATAACAATATTGTAAAAAAAGTTGTTTAATATTTTTTCTAAACTATGATAGCCGCTCAGAAACAGTCACCTTTGTGTGGTGGGACGTTTCGCGGTATTTTTACGGCATATGGAATTGTGGTGGAAAACATGTCACAGACCAGATCGGTCAGAGTCGATTAATCGACGGACCGTCAGTAAGCGCGCTGAGAACAAACGTCAGAGTAATCGACGACCAGGTCGGTAAGCCTGGGAACAAAACGTCCGAATAATCGACGGCCCGGTCAGTATGCGC